>JAOXJP010212300.1:0-11856 GCA_025762735.1 Platanus orientalis
CCTATCCTCACCAATATTCATCACCACAATCTAAGGCAATACTTTCAGGAAGCATATAGGGTCGGGCGACTTACCTGGAAGCCATCAAGTGCAGAAGAATGCAACCATAAGGGAATCCCAAGAGTTTCCATCAGGTTCAGGCGTCAAACAGCCCCTCAGGCCACTTTTGGGAGATTGAATACCAGCCACAATAGGCCCTATCTCTGGCTGGTTTGGGACTTCCAAGACCTCATACACATCTAGATGATCTTATGTGAGGAGGAATCCAGTGCAAATTTTCAGTTTTGAAAGAGCTACATAAGATCTTCTAAGCCTCAGGTGTGACACAGTGCTGTTGGACAGCCTGTGGGAAATCGATTACTACCACCTAACAATCAAAGCATTGGTTGGTTTGGCCTTTCTAGGTCACCCTAGACACCTGGCCGATACACTAGGAGGCAGCATCCTGCTGAAATTTTCACTCAATAAAAAAACCAAGCATGGGAAAATAAAGAGGTGGCAGCACAGGACTTCCTGATTTTGGGCAGAATTTCATCTTCTTCAAAATCATCATTCTCGGCTCCTTGGGTTTTGTTTTTTGGTTGATTTCATCAATAGGAACAGCAAGGAGGTTAGTCACATTCAATCCAGGTGCTATTGAGCCTCCTTGGCCATTCCTTGAATCCCTTTAAAAGTAGTGATTATTGCCGAGTGTATGGTATATATTGGGGCTGGGGTTACTAATTTTCTGATTACATTCCTTGCATTAATCATATTGTTTTGACCCTAATCATACTCCCAACATATCTTACTTGTTCTCCATACAAAACCCTCATCTAGTTGTTGCTCCCCTCTTCAATATCACCTTGTTTTGATTACTTTTCACACACTTTATCACCATCAGATTTCTGGACAGCAACTTTACCATCACTATTTCTTTAAATTAGTTGGATCTTTTAATAAATTAATTACGTTCAATTATTGTTTAGTACTTTGTTATCCTAATTCCTTTCATGATGAATATAACTTAAAGAACTATCAGGATTTGTATTTGAATGGTGCAAGTAAGAATCTAATTTCTATCACTTTATTGCTTCAATGATTCTATGTCTATCTCCTATGCACACACATCACTATCCTACATGGATGATGCACCAATGTCATTGGGTTGATTTGTCTAGTCTATAAAAATATACCCAATTGATTAAAAAGGTTTTGACATCCCATGGTAGAGGCCTTTGGAAAGCATCATGAAGAACTTAAATGCCTTTTAGAAAGGTAAAAAAATGAAGGTGGAAAATGCTAGGACCATGTTTAGGGAGGACAGATGGTGCAGTAATCTTCCTTTCAAGCTGAACTTCCTGACAATTTACAGAATTGCAGAACATAAAAGGCAATGGTTGCAGATTATAAGGACAGGACCAATAGTGTGGTGTTTGCACAGTCCCTTATCAGAAGATTATTGCACGGCTGGACAATATCTTGTCAACCTTTTAAACAAATTGAAGGGTGGAAGAGGAAGACTTCAGAACACTGGTTGAATCTTGATAAGATCATGCTTGATATGATTAGTCCTCAGTATCTTCCCAGCATCCTGTGGAAGAAGATTTGGCAGCTTCCAATTCCATCAAACATCCAATTCTCTGTCCTAGGTAAGATTCTGGCATTGGATAATCTGGCTAAAAGAGGATTTTACCTCTCAAATGCCTGCCTGCTTTGCCATGAACGTAAAGAATCTATTGCTTACCTATTGATCCATTGACCACACTTTCTAAAAGTTTGGAATGCCATGTCAAATGAATTTGGTCAAAATGAGCAATTTCGATCTTCTTCCATATTAAAGGACTTCAACCTTCACAGATAGAGGAAAGTTAAAATGGAGGTTGGTGCCTGCTTCTATTTGTTGGTCTCTTTGGCTCGAAAAGATCAATCCTAATGTCAACAGCTATGATGAATTGCTTTCAACAACCATGTAGAACCATCCATAAAAGTATACTTCAAAGCAAATAATGTGTTTTTTAGATTCTCTTTGTTCAGGTTGTATAACTTGAATAGGAGAGTTGATAAGGGATTGGAATGTAATTATGGGGCTATAATAGTAGAAAGTTAGTAGCTTGAACCCACTTTTTTTTTTTTTTTTTTTTGGGGGGGGGGGGGATTTACGTATTGGTGTCAAGCTTTAGGGATAATCTACTTCCCCTATATGTATAAATATCAAAATAAAATAAAATAAAAATGGATCCAATTGATGGACAGTATAGACTAATAAAAATAGCATCTACTTGTATCCTACAGACCTGTACCATGATGAACACAACAGTTCTGGGACTATCCTATATGCTTTTCTTTCATATACATGTCAATCATTAAACTGCTTAACAAATGGCATTTACAATGAAATAAAGAAAACAGTTTACAAAGACATTCAAGATTGGGTCAGCTTCATTCATGGCTGACACTTGATAAGTTCTCTACCAAGTAGGATTACTACTTCCCGTTACTAATAACACTTACCACTCAAATTTTATACATAGTACAAATGATGTTAGCAGGATGGAGAGAAATCAAGATAACATACTTTCTTCCTCAATCGGCTTTTTCTAGCAGCTTCACGATTTTGAGCAAGCCGGCGAAGTGTCTGCAAATTTTAAAAAATATATGAATAATTCACCAAACAATAGTAAACCCAGTCAAGGTAGTATTCATACTATTAGTTCACACTAACCTTCTGATCCCCTGTTTTTTCCTTTGATCTGTCACTGGAATCAGAAGCCACCATAGCAGCAGACTGACCCATTTCCATCTGTGCATCAAAAGTGTCAATTCTAGTTCATCAATGATTTTGCTGCAGTATCAAAACTCCATTCTTCTAATAACAAAGAGAAGATATTAACGAACATGCAAAATGGTCAAATGTACAACAATAAAGGAAACTAACAGATATCTGAGGTCATGATCATAAGAAGAGCTGCAGGACTAATTGATAACTGGCATGCATTGTTGGAACAAATATGTACAGTTTATAGATAAATCATGTTATAACTGGTGCGATAATGAATGAAAAATGGAGCATCACCCTTTGATTCTTATCATCAGTATCAACATCTGTTGATGTATCAGTCCTAGGACTGACATCTGCCATTGTGGACTCTGCCCAGTTCTCAAAATGACCAGTAGATATAGAAACGAGATTTGGTTGTCCCTTTTGTGATGGCAACCTTTGAGAACCAACTCTTGCAGCAGATGGAGTTATATCGGAGGGTACGAGCGACTGTTTCCAGAAAAAATATCAGAACATACACGACAACCAGATGTTACCAACAGGCAAAAAATATCTTCACAGCTTACAAAATCTCAGATGCACAACTTTAATTCCAAAAATTGAGTATCACCTTAGTAAAAGTGCCAAATTGTAAAGGATCTGAGGCTTGTCCAGTTGACTTTGTTGAATTAAATAAAGGGTCTTCAGTGCGTGAAATATATCAGAGACAAAACAAGTCAGAAAATGATTTGATACTACAAAGTGCTATCAAGATGATCTGAGTCGATCATTCTTTTGCATCAAAACAGGAATGCCTCAAATTTCAAACAAAAATATACTCTCATCAGGAGTACACATTTTACCAACTTGATGAATAACCCTTTAATCATAAGACAAAATTTGGCCAACTAAAGAATCTTAATTTTCCAATTAGTTGGTTCCTTTTAAAGGTAAATAAACAATATACAATGATATATAAAATAGTTTTATAAATTAGGGTTACATCATCAAACTGAAAGACCTAATTTATGAGCATACATACAGCTATGGTGCATATAGCAGGTGAGGTGCAACCATTCATGGTGGGTCGATGCCCCATACCATGCTTCTTAACATATTTATGAAGAATAAACAAGATGAGACAAATTTTCCTCTCTTTCAGAAGAAAACATATCAGAAGACAATGGAACCAAAAACTAATACAACAGACTACTCTTAGATGATATGAAAGGCAATACTTCTGTAATGTTTCTAATATAGCTAGCAGAGAATGAAGCAAAAGATATGGAGATGTTTGCATTCAAATCAATCTCTCACAAAATGAAAGGGTACTAAATACATACTTCTACTAAGGTCAACAGCATCCTCTATGCGAAATCCAACCGACTGCTCAAGTGCCCCAAAGTCGGAAACTCGAGAAGAATGGATGTGATTTCCCTCTGTGCCACTGAAACCCATAATTTACCAAAAGCTGTCAGGCACCAAGAATTGCAAACGTAATTGAGACAACTGAAAACAAGTTAGCCCTCGCAACATACTCAATAAAGGGAAATGAAAATACAAATAAAAGAAATAGCGTAGTGCAGACACAGGAATCCCTCAAATTAACAAACTGAAGTTCATTCAAAATATTTTCTAGTTAACTGTTAACCAAAAGAAAGAAGAATATATATTACTACAAGTCCTGTATGTTATTGCTATAAACAGTGAAACTATTTTTTTCTTGTCTTTTGCCATTAGTATAAAGAATCGTATTCTTGAGTAATTTCCAATGTGAAGTCCATCAATTTCATAGACATAATGGCAATGCGAAAGAAACTATTTTTACTTTTCTTTTCCCATCAACATAAAGAATCATATTCTTGAGTTATTTCCAATGTGAAATCCATCAATTTCATAGACATAATAGCAGAAAAAAGAAAGAAAGAAAGAAAGAAATTACAAATCATTGGTGAATAACGTTTCGCTAAACAATGAGAAAGATTGTTAGTTTACAAAAGGTCTATAGCTTTCACCTTCAACTGGGTCAGTTGATTCAATAAGGTATCTTCAGAAATTGAGATATTTAACAACTATTCTATCTAGGGCTATAAGAACAAAACCAACTTCCTCCCCATCCAAATAATATGAGCATTTTCTTTTTTGGTTTCCCGTTCTTTTCACAAATCCTTATCCACATTTCATGCTAAACTATCTTGACAAATTAGTTAGAACCAGTAAACCCCCTCAAACCATGATATTTTGGGTTTGCTGCTGGTTCTGAAAAACAATTTTTAAAGTGACACCCTTAAATAATGACTTGTGGCATAACTATCAAATCTAAATCACAATTTTCAAATCTATGATGAATCTCAACAACAGTAGAACCCAATCAAACATAAGTGGAATACCAGCATAAAGTTTAAGGGACCAAAGCACCCCAAAATCAAATATAATCATGTCAAACCTGCTTAATTTTTCTCCTTTTTAGTGGATATCTAGTTTAGAAGGAAAGATACAACATTTCTAAAATATATTCATCAAGTACCAACTGTTGCACAATAAATAACAAAAGCATAAAGAGAAAGCATTCTTCAGTACAAATCTGAAGTACTCTAAAGAATCCATACCAATAAATTAATTTAAATAAAAAAAAAAAAAAAAAAAAAAAAAAAAAAGAACTCAGAAGATTATTAGAACAAATGTGCAACCATTAGCAAAAGAATCTAAAGAAAAACAGAAAAACAGCAGCAGCTAATTGTTCAAAATACAAAAGTTAAAGCAACCAAAAGAGAAGCGTTTGAGAGGAATCTTACAGTGCATTAGAAACAGGCAATGAAGGAATGAAGCTCGGCATCACGCCCGCCGCTTCCTTATCATCTTCTACAGCAGCCCTCACTGTTCTACTGCCCATATATCAACATCATCACCACAACCCAAACCAAGAAGAAAACCCAAATACCCCAAACCCTCAAAAAAAAAAAAAAAACACACCTAGTAAGCAAAAACGCTAAAATTTCCAAAACACCCAACTAAAGAAAGATCGATTCACCCCTAAAGTATCACGCAGAATCACGATAAGAAATTTTGCAGAAAATACAAGACCAAAAACCTTAATCCAAGCAAAGTAAATACCTATCGAGGAAAATAAACTGTCGTCAGCCGCCCGAATAATAATTTACAAGTTGCAATACACCCTACTAAAAACTCAGAAACCTCGACTTCCCACACACAGTGAGCTCATCATCCAACAACCACCACAAAACCCTAAATCCCTAAAAGTCAAAACCTACAATCAAAACAAAAGCCACAATTTTTCAAGCTATCGTCAGAAACCATCGACAAACCCCTAAAACCCTGAAGAGAACAAACCCACTAAAACCCTAAAAAGAGAGAGAGAGAGAGACACAGAACCCCCCAACTCATCACGCAGACGATAGTGATCAGTCTCAAAGCTGAAAACTTTACAACAATCCACCCAAAACCCAAAACCCAAAAGCAAAAATCGACGTAGAACACAGAAAAGAAAGAAGAAAAAAAAAAACCCCAATTATCGGAGCTTTTTGAAGATCAAAATCGCCCTTTTTGACTTGCTATCCTAAATTTTCCTTCTTTCTAATCTCTTCTTCTACAAATTTCAACCAACCCACCTCGAATTTCGATCCCTTGTTTTGGGGTAAGAAAGGGCGAGAGAGAGTGGAAAAGGGAGGTGACGTTTGGATCATTCCGATCTGCAGACGTCCTTTTCTATTGAATTTCTTAACTTTTCTCAGACTCTCAGCTTTTTTTAATTTAATTAATGATATTATTTTTTTAACTGCTTGGAATATGTTTATTTTCCCACTTGGTTGCTTCTAGAAAAAGCCCCCCAATGTCTTCAAATTTACAAAGTCACCAGTATTTTCTTTTTAGCTTTTTCTTTTATAGCTCTTGTTGATCAATTTATTTTGGACAATTTTAGCCGTTAACTAATGTCTACAACACTAATCTTACATTAGGTTGATGATATTCTGTCGACCTCTCTTTTAGATATGGTTCAGGAATTTTGTGACCAGGGTTTGACTCAATGGCCCGGCTGTCTCACCGGAAATACCTCCAAATTAAATGATACTGATAATTGAACCAGTCTCGTTTCACAAATGAGTGAAACAAGTTCATATTTTTTTCATAATTGCCCTACAGTATGTAGATGTTGCTTAAGCCCCTGACTACCACACCTTAGTAGGTGCGGGTCCCACAACACAGAGATGATTGTGAACAACTGGTGTTAATCGGGATTGAACCAGTAACCTCTTTTTTTAGAAAGGCAATACCACAACCACCAACGCCCTGATTGGCTAAGTCCATAGAAACTTTTTTTGGGGATAATGTCATACAAGCTTTGATTGTCCATATGTCAACAAAGAGCTAAATAGAGTAATTCATACATGTGAAAAAACACAAAACTCCAATTAAAGAGTGTTGGTTGGAAAGTGGCTGAATTGATGAATAATGTTGGACTGTTGTGCCACATTTCACATCTTTAGGCATCCATCCTAGCGGTAGAATTTCGATGCTAATAGAAAGCAGCATTTTCAGCGGGTTTTTAGTTTGGGAAAACCAATTTTACTAACTCAATCTAAACACTTTGAAAGGATTTCACATCATCTCTAGTCTGAATGGACAGGTACCACTCCAATCTCTATTCACAGTGTCAAACGATGTCTGACAACAGGTATATTAATAAATATACAGGAACTTATCAATCATGAAATTACTATACTAAGCCTCTTTGAACCATGCATTTTGACTAAAACACCTTTCATCATGCCACATGTCACACATTGATTGGTAATGGAGTGGTACCTATCCATTACTGGAGATGATTTAATTTCACTTGAAAGCTATTGGTAATAGATAAGCACATTTTGTTCTCTATCACTCTCTCCCTCCTAATTAGAACATGTAGTTGTCTTATGTGGATCATATCAGCATTAGGTTAGATATTTGAAGCTGGGACAATAGACAAACCACCTTTTATTCAATTGCTCATCTAATGGATATTATTATGTTTCAGTTCTTTGCTCTAATTTTCAATGCATATCAATACAATTTTGCAAAGAACTGCAATCTTTATGCCATTTCTTTATTTCTCATAAGCCAGGTAATTAAGTTAAGAACCTCCCCTTGACCTATAATTATCTAATCTAGGTCAAAGGAGATGGTAGAACCACTCAAAGCATCACAACATGAAAAGATTAATTCTTATAGAACTCTAAAATTGTAACATAATTATAATAATAAAAAAAACCATTTACCTATTTTTTCCTAACCCATCAAAAGTGATTTAAATAAAATAAAACCGGTTAGTTCTTGTTTAAACTCTAGATAAACAATTTTAGTAAAAATAGGTATAAAGTTTCTCTTTTACTTTCTAAACCAATTTGTAAACCCCAAGTTTTTAGTGGAAAAACATTTTTTTTCTTCCTTTTTCAAAGTTTTGATTTCATAATTTATTTTTATTGTGGTAAGGTTTAAAGTGTTTATATTATCTTTTGTGTATCTATCTAACAAGAAACAGAATAAAAAAAATAAAATCTTTTTTCAAATCCACTTTGTAAGTTCTTGATAGAAAATAGTTCATAAAAGTTCTCATTCCCAACATATAATTGGATTGAGAGATGGGCAAAGTATTTGTAATGACCACAATGGTCTTAAAAACCAAATTAACATTTATGATTTTTTATATGTATTTATTTTTGCAAATGGTGATGGAATAATTCTAATCCAATGAAATGACAAGCATTTAATTCTATTCCATTACTATTCATCAATATATGTATCATATCATAATGAAACATTGGTAAAAGGTTATAAATTTTGGATTGATGAGTTTAATTTACAAGTGTACTACTTATTTCATATAACTGCTAAAAATTAATGATGTTTATTTCTCTTCTAAGCATGTAGGCTTATTTAAATTTATTGGGACAAGTCATAATATTCTTTATATGACTCATACTAGTCCCACATATGTAGAACATTTCATGTGTTGCTTATAGTTTGGAATTTGGAGTGGAAAAACGTGTATGTAACCAACTCTATTATTTTATCACCTTATACTGTAGCTCCAATGAATTCCCTTTTTTTCTTAATAACGCGTATGAATTTGGCTCCAACAAAGAAATCATCACTTAAAAGTGTAAAAATACTCATCTAAAATGAAAATAAAAATCATCCAAAATAATAAATTAGAAAGTCAAAAACCAACCTAAAAAACAAATATTGTTTATTCTCACTCATTGATTTCAATGTTTTTCTCTTATTCAGTTTAAATCACCACTTTCTACCACAATAGATACATAAATTAGATGAATTTATCAAATTGAATCAGTTTCAAATGAATTTTCATTGAATCTTTGTTTCATTTTCACCTTATACTACTCGTTCGTTGTTGTAATACATGAAACGGCGTTGACACTTGAAAATTAACCCAATTTAGAAAAAAAAATCATAATATTGGTTTTTCATATATTTATCTTTGACTCGAAATCAAAGCAATGTGTATCTATCTCTGATTCCAAATCCAAGATTTGTGATTATTTAAAATTGAACAATTTTAAAAATGAGAATAAACCTAAAATAATATATAAGAAATCTAAATCATAATTAGAGTGAATAATAGGTTCTTCACCCAATCATTAACCTAGTTTTTATTTCTTTCACCAAACAAGAACTTTGTTATTTGTAGGGAATTATTAAGAGATGTCAAATTGATTATATTTAGTAAATGAATTTGCATGATTAAGAATATAATGACTCTGTTGCATACATTTTCCATCATGACAACAAACTATATACTAAGTGAATTTTTTTTTTACATGGCAATCCCTAAGAATATAGACAAAAGGTAATACATGAAAATGAAAATGAAAATAAAAATTTATAAATTTTATTTCATATTTGTATGCAATTAACAATCTGGTAGAATATATGGTTTCTTGTAATGTAGCATTAAAAATTGTATATACGATCATAAAAATAGATAATTAACTAGATGGTTCATTTAAAGTACAAGTCATATTAAATCATAATAGTTGAAATGAATGATCCCTTAAAAGTATGAATTAGATTAAATAATAGTTCAAATGCAGATAAACACTAAAAGTAAATGACTCATCTAATAAAATAAATAAATAATGAATTTGAAATTGTTTGACATAAAGAAATTTCAACAAGAAAGTGTATATAACAAAGAAGACACAACTATATTAATCTAATTGTTTATACACAAATACCACAACTTATGAAACAAAAATAATCTTTAGATTAATTGCTCAAATCGATAAAGTATCAGAGTACATAAGATGCAGTCATATACATCAAGTGTGGCACATTCATAGTTATTTACATATAATATATGTAAACTAGCAAGTTAACCTATGTAAGCATGGAAAATTTATGTAAAATTAAAATTTTGGAATAAAAATTACTTCATAGAATATTTAGCTTACAGAAAAAAATCAATTTCTTTAATTAATTGTGATATCATTAATTTAAAGGTTAAAAAAATATATCAAAATAAAATACATAAATGAGATTAACAAACTTATTTTCAAACCACACACACGAGAGATGATGTCAATATTCTAATTATTAAAAAAAGATGAAAATAGAAAAAGATATATAGCTGAGAACCAATGTAATCTCTTATAGAAAACGATCATTTTTTATGTTCAAGGACATGTATTATGAATCTCAAATACTCTTACCACATAAGGTACAAGGACCTTGCACTCAAAACACTAAGCCATGTTATTTCATTAGGATGTTGAATACATAATGATGAGCAGTAAAATTAAAACTTTTAAAGGTTAAGGGAAAACTGGTATACAGAAAAGCATCAATATGTAATGGGTTTTTAAAGTAATAATAATTTGTAAAAGATGTAAACAAAAATTATTGTAAAAAGAAAATGAAAACGAAAAATGCAAAAATCAATACATTTATAAAAAAAAATGTATCATCTGACATGGCATATTGAAATGCAAATTAGGCTATAATTGTTAAGATAAACAAAAAACCAAGGTATATACAAAGAAACTATCTCCTTCAAGGATGTAGACACATAAGTTTTACAACAAAAGGATTAGTTGTTGAAAATGAATTCATAGTTTGAGAGTGAAGTCCAAATACATGGTGAGCATCATTGCATAACACTACAACAAAAACAGCTTTTTACAGCGTTTAAAACACATTATCTATAATTATAGACAACGTTTTTTAAACACTGTTTCAAGGTGCATCGGCAAAAGTTGAAACCTTTAGACAACTTCATGTTGTCTATAGTACTTTAGACAGCGTTTAAAAAATGTTGTTTAACATATCTCTAAATATAAAAACAAAAAACAAACACTATAGGCAGTATTTTCACACGCTGTCTAAAGTGTGTCTAAATAGAAAAAAACTTAATGATAAAAAATGGAAAGAAAAGAAGAAACATGATGAGAAAAATAGATGTTTCTATTTGGTCTTGGACAAATCATTTATAAACCTACTCAATCCAACTATCCAAGTGGTTCTTGAATTGGCTTATCCATAAATTGCTTGAAAATATAGGCTAGAAGTCCCACCAAGAGTTGTCATTAATTTCTCAACTGACATTTTCATCTTCTAAATGAGCACCTTGAATTTCTGTCATTTTTCCAAGAAAACTTGAATAATCTTATTTGTAAAAAACTTTTGTTTGAGTAAAGACTGAAATCTCTGTTTTTAATAATTTTGTGATGAACATCTATATCAACTTTTCTTTTGGAAAAAAAGTATAATATAAAGGGTATAGGCAATCAAATATGAACTACTTAATAGGTGTTTGAAAGCTGAATTGAATTAAATAGATGTTGGGAGTTGTAAATAGTAAATTGATTTACACTACAAATCTAATTAGTAGAAATAATTGATCAAAATATAAAAAAATTATAAGGTAATTAAGTAGGTCTAATGATGAAGTATTTAACATAGTTTTTTTATAAATCTACATTCAAGCATTAAGAACTACATAAAGTAATGGAGGATAATAAGATTAAGAAGGATATATGATTTAGGCCTTATGTAATGGATACATCAAGTTATCAGAGTCTTCACCAAGGGTTCAAGAC
>JAOXJP010212311.1:0-11856 GCA_025762735.1 Platanus orientalis
AGCTATATACTATTGATAATTTAAAATAATTAGTATATTATATATAATACATATATATTATGTATGTAAAAGTTCGGACCTCGGGCTGGATCCGGGCCAGGCCGAGGTAAGCCCAAACCCGGCCCTCAATAAAAGTTCGGGCCTTGGGCTGGGCTTTTTGAGACCAATTTGAGGACCAGGCTCGGGTCAGCCCAACCCATGCCCACCCCTACCTACTGCCATTAACAATTACGTGCCCTGCACGATACCACTTTGTAATGACTCCCAGTTCGATTGATGGGAGATGGGTGTGGCCCACCCCAAGTTATTAAAAATATAAAAATGATTGCGTATATTAAAGAGGGAGAGATCCAAGAGCCAAGAGCCAAGAGCTTGATTTGATAGCTCTTAAGGATTTACTATATATATATATATATACCGAATTTAGCGATTAATAAATGGCCAAATCCAGAGCTCATTTCTTCCATGTAAATGGGCTTTGGTTTTTTTGTTCTTTTAATGTAATTCGATTCTCGATCCTCTTTTCCCCCGAGCTTCTCTGAGCAACCTTTGTTTTTCGGTTTTTCCCCTCTTTATCGTCGTTAAGTTCACATGTCTAATAAGGGAAGATCCGATGATGGTGGTGGTGACGATGAAGAAGTCATTCACGCAGAGCTATCGAAGAAGCAGGTGGGGTATGGAAGCAAAATCAAAAAAGCGAAGCAGGTGGTAATGATTCCTTTCAGAAATGTCAAGAAGCTATATAGAAAGAGAAGTTCTTCTGCAAGTCCAGGTAAGGGCGGTTGTTACCTCTGTTTTCAGCCTCGTACATCGGATTCACCGATTACCTCTAACACAAGCGACCCCAATAATCCAAATTTCTCTTATGAAAGCTTGAAATCTTTGATTGAGAACAACGATTTTTATTCAAGGGAATGCAATGTCCACAGAGATATTTCATACGCTGTGTGAAATGCTCATTCCTTTTGTTGTTTGTGAAAATTAAGGTACGAAAGGAGCTTGAAATTGTTCAATCTGGAGAAATGGGTTATTGGATTGAATGATCGTTAAGCTTTTACTCATCGATATGGGAATTTGGGAATTTCGGTTAGGGAAATTCAATGTTGATCGATGGATGAGCTCTTGGGGTTTTTTTTTTTTTTTTTTTACCGGGATTGAAATCACAGTGGTTTCTCTAGGCGAAGTATGAGTAATCTGGAGCTTTGAAGGAATCGCAGAGATACCAAACCAGAGATTAGTTAAGTCATCCTACTATATCCAGCTCTCATAACCACTGTCATTAAGTCCTTTGAGACACCCAAGTGTATGAACCAAGGCAAGGTTTTCGAGGCTGATATTGGTAGCTTGAAGTTGAAGGCTAGGAAAAATAGCAAAGTTTCTGTATTTGGAAATTCAAGCACAAATGTCCATTAGAACCATGCAAAGTGGAGGGAGGGCTCCAAAGCAAAAGTTAAATCTTTACTGTGATGGAGTGGAACTGGTGTCGGACTATTGAATTCATCCGTTTTATGTGTGTCAAATGTTGTTTGATCTTTCCTTTCTTTTTACACTGAGTGTGTGAAATGAAATTCATCCATGGTGTGTGAAGTTATTTCTCGGTATATAAAAAATATATTTTCATCCTTTTTTTTTTTCTTTAACTTGGTCTTGTGTCTATCTTAGTTCAGAATTCCTGGAACCCCTAATTGTTTATCGCTCTACTTCCTTTTTCTTTTTCATTTTTTTTTTTTTTTTGGGAGGAGTTTAATGGATCATTTTGTCTTGTATAAAAAACAGAAGTACAACATTCAGTTCCCCTGATTCTGCGCTTGTATTTGGTTCTGAGGCTCTCCTTTCACATAAAATGACCGGGAGACGGATAGTATGGTTTATACAATTTCTTAGTTACCCTGCCCCTGCTGCTCCTTTCATTGGTTATGGGATTCACCTTTGACACAACATGATCGCGATAGACATATAGTATGGTTATTTACGTAAGTGAAAGGTTGAAGCTTCGCCAAATTCAACTGGAAAAAGATCAAGAAGGGGCTCTATGGCATGCAGAACAATTACATCCTCAGAGACGCCCTATCCAACAACAGCGTGCGGGAGGAGGGGGGTAGCCAAGTATTAGCTTTGGGAGATGGAACCCCAAAATTAGCCAACAGATGGGCAACTGAACGAGTCTCAAAAAAATAAAAATAAAAAGAGACATTACGCTCTTACAATCATTAATTACATTTCTAGTATGCCACAAACACACTAAGACAATTTCTTCATCATCTCCTTCAATTACCATCTTCAACTTGTGAGGATTTTATTTTATTTTATTTTATGTTTTCCAAATTTTTCTTCAATTAGCTGCCAATTTTATTTCTTTATTTTGAGTAGCAACTTTTTCTCCAAACAAATGCGCCAGTTTTATTCACCCGTACCAGTAATTTTCTTTTTAAAATATATTTGATTTTGAACGGTTCCAGACAAGGCTTCAAATTTCTCAGGATGAAGAAATTCAGGTATTTCACTCGAGAGTACATTTACAGGTCGGTGTTATTTGGTCTTATTGAATGGGTTAAGAAAAATCAAATTCTCTGCAATACGTACGTTTTCACATCAAGAAACTTTTTGTGTGCTTGAGCGCCTTTGTAATACCACCTTCACTGTGATTGCTCTGGCAATTCAACAAAACTTTTGCTTTTGGTCCCACGGAAAATTAAGCCAGAGAAATAATTCCCTTGCCGTCAACGGAAATTCTCCTTCCATCATCTGAAAAAGAGGTCTATTTAGACTGCATCAAGCTTCTGATGTATGTATTCAAAACCGTCACCGAGCTGCATTGTCTGCTCCAAAGTTTGTCTCTAAAATAAAGATCTAAAGGGGTGTAGTTGGGGGGTAATTTAAAACTACAGCCACATCTTGTGATGCAGTGGTCCATGTAACTAGAGCAATCCAAATGATAGACCAGTTGGGTGGGCTAGAGCATAAAGCTGTACCCATCTGACGGCCCTAACAGTTTGCATCTTATTGATTTAAAATAAAATCCAGTTAAAACTTAAGCAGTGTTGCGGAAAAATAATCTAAGTGCATGGTTAGAGATGCAATTTTTCTGTTATGGATCATTAAAACGGTAGCCAAACATTTTATTACACGTCTATGTTCGCATCTGCATTATATGCCAATTGGGCTCCGATACCCCAGCCCCCAGGGCTCACTAAAATGGGCACCAAGATCCTGCAACCTGATCTTTGGGCTTATTGGATGCTATATGCCTCCTGTTTCTACCATCCCGAGAGAAGCTTTTACTTTACAAATGGCGGGGTTCTGGAGCTAGACGGCAAGCTCTTCAGCTTTATATTTCTCATATTTCACTGTAGAATATCCACTCATATTTCACACCTTGTAATTACAATGACCAAGGAGATCCCATGCTAACCTATCACCGTCTCTTATCAAATTTTCTTATCTATTCCTCTACTTGTGTGGGGTTGGGAGAGAATGATGCAATACCCAGATGCTCGGGTCTTTCAGAAGGAAGCTTTTCCATCTCTAAACTGTGACAGCCAGCAACAGAGGCTTCTCCTTCTCTATTGCTCTCTGCTCTTTCAAGCTTGTTTAGGGCTCTCTTGGCATAGACAGTAAAAGCAACCGTGGTAACAACTGCAACAATGAATGATATAACGTTGTATACAATCTCCACAGTTGTCATGTGACGGCTTCCGTATTTCACATCTGCCAACGTCCTTATTAACCGTCCACTGCACTCAAATCCACCAGAAGAAAGAGGAAGTAATCTTAGAGACAGTGGGAACCAATGGTGGCAGATATTCCCAAAAAAATAATCACGTATTCCCATTCAACAAAATTAAAGACCAAGACCCACTTTCAACAAGTCCCATGCTTTTCTCAGCCAAAAAGTTGATTTGGCCATCCATACCATAATAGATCTAGTTGTGATGCAAGTGTTCACTCATAAATCAAATGATTGGTGATTAAATACCCAGAAACGTAGTGTTCTCACTTCCCCATCAATCAAATGACTGAAAAAGGAATTCCTATTTTCCCTTCATAATTTTATCAAAAACAAGAAAAACAGCAAGCACATTATCATAGAAGATTGAGAAACAACTAACCTATAGATGTAAATGAAAGCTTCGGGTACCATTCCAGCAATTGATCCACATAAATAGGGCCAGAATCTCATATTTGTCACCACTATGGCATAGTTGAAAACTGTATACGGAAATGGTGAGACCCTGAAGAGCGCAACTACCCGAAATTGATGGAACCAGCTCCCTTCCCCAGCCAGCCTAATTACAGCAGCTTTTTGGGGCCATCTCTTCAACCATTGCTGCACATTTAAAAAAAAAATTGAGATGAAAATGAGAAGGAGAAGGAAATTAGAATCAACTAGGAATCAAGGCTCATGCTATTCCACAAGGACTGGAAAAACTAGGAATCTTACATGGATGCAGCCACGGAACAGTAATCCAATCAAATAGGGCAACACCATCCCAATGGTTGTCCCAATCATAATTATTACAAACCCAAGACCGTATCCAAAAATCATCCCTGCCAACCACATGGAGGGTCCAGAAGGGATTAAGGCTACAGGGAACAATGCCAGAGAAGCGACAAGAACAAGAGCAAGAACTGGCCTCCCGAAGGCAGTGGCTTCCCATTGCATAATTGGGAGGAGAACCTACAGCAGAATACAATGATAAAACTTCAAGCTCAAAACGAACGAAAATTTAATAAGCTGCCAAATAAGAAGGACAAGGAAAGAAACATACGCTAAACATGATACAAATAAAAAACTCGCCAACCTAGCATGTAGGGGAAAGTTCAGTTTACCCTCTATATTGTCCCTAGATAGCACTACACACTAATTATTTTTATTGTACCTCCAAATGATATGGTTTTATATTTTAATTAGGTTAACAAATACATAAAATTATATCCATTGGTAGCCATTGGTAGCCCTGATAGCATCCCTAGGTTCTTAGGGTGACACTATTTGGGACCCTGTATCAAACTTTGATGCCCAAGAACGATATCCTGATCTAAAATATCCACTTTCACAGGAAGAAAACTTATTAGCAAATGTAAAGGAGGAAATATATGATGCGGCTTGCACTCTATACATGTGACCCACAGACTCATTGACATGATTTTTGTGCTTTAACCAGTCCAAAAGTTAGCCCACTGATTTAATGGTATGTCTAATGAATTGATAGGCACGACGGTGTCAGGATCCACCCATCATATGTTTCTAAATATAATTAGTGAAGGTACAGCAATAGTTGAAAACATAAAAAAAATGAACAAAAGCAAGGCTAGGAGATACCTTTTCAAGAAGAAACGGTAATCCCCATTTCAAGAAAATTAAGATAAGTATTATCAAAATGCAGCACCATAATAAGAAATTCATCCACCTCAAGAGAGACTTATGTCTTGTTTCTGCTTGAGTTTGTAAAATATTAAATTCAGCTATCCTCGGCTCATTTGATATAACCAGCCTTGCATATTCATTGTCTTCCCTCATATGATGCTGAGAGTTCGTGTTGTGCTTTCCTAGCTCCTCCTTAGATGAATTCAACATCTGATTATTTGCAACATAAACATTGAATGAGCATTAAAAAGAAGAAAGCATTCTCAGAACAAACAAAAACATAGTCTAGAATAATATTATTGGTGTGAAAAACAGACTGAAAAAAGCAAGCCAGGCATTTTCAAAAAAAAATAAAAAATCTTGGCTTTGGCATTTCAGCCCAGATGTTTAAAGTTAAGATCCCTGACATCATTTATAATTTATACCAGTGTTATGTAAATCCTGCTGTAGCATAATTTCAGTTGACCACTATTAAGTATAAAGTAACTTAAATCAAGGGATATAAGCATTGGTTGTGAAAAACATGTCAAACAGCAACAAAGAAAATAATAATAATAATAATTAAGAAAAAGACATTACTAGACATAATCAATTTCCAGCAATGAAAGAATGTCTCAAAATTCAGTATGTATTCTCACTCGAAGCTCCATGCATTTGATGCCATAAGCAACTTAAGGGGGTCAAGGTGATGCCAACAGCAAAATGGCAAGATAAAATGGCAGATGCAGGATACAAGGGAAGATACAAAAATTTGATGTAGCACAATTTTCCAAAGCCTCAAATAATTAAAAATAAAGGATGCAAAAGCAAATAGATCAAGAATAGAGTTTAGAAACAAAGAAGTAGCCACGAAAATTTAAGAATTAGAAGATAAAAGCACAGAAAGAAGATTTGAAATAATTAGAACAGAAAAGAGGAGGAAATAGAAGAAAAGAGCTCAAAGGTATTTTTGTAATTTTGGACAAAAAGTCCAAAAATTACCAAAATGTCCCTCTGACGCATCAGAAAATCCAAAAATTTTAGGGTAGTTTTTTATGTGTCTAAAGTTCTATAGTCAAATTTCATGAAATTCCGATAAGATTAGATGGGTCAAATCAAAGAATTTCATAAAAGTGAAGGTTATTCAATGGAGGTTTTGTTGAAAACCAGTAGAGAATCATTTAGAATAAGAAGATAAGAAAGAATATGGAAAAGAAAAAGAGAGAGAGAGAGAGACTAAGAAGGAGGAGATAAGAGATATACCTGGGAGGGTGAGGGAACTCACGTGTGCACCTAGGGTGCTACAACCCAATGGAGAAAGGAGAGGGGAGCCATGAGAGTGGTGTTACCTTATGGGGAAGAAGGCCCACGACAACTTGGGAGACCACCCAATATCACACACATTTTTATTCAATCTTCACTGAATTTTATTGCATAGGGGGTGCCTTTAAATAGGCTTACATCCTAAAATATTTGGAACCTCCTAAAAAAGAAAATATTCAAAAATACATGTAACTTGCTGCCTAAACTTTTCCAAATCTAAAACTTCCTAAAATCCTAAACTTACTAAAAACACTTAAATTTTAACTTATGGCAAAGTATTACCATATTTAATACTTTCTAAAAATACAAAGTTCCTAAAATTTTAAACTACAAGATCATCCAAACTTTTTAAAAACACTTCCTACAATTTTTTACAACCCTTTATTAATTTGGTCATAATTTTTTCAAATCACCTTGATTTACGCAATCTTGATCTCATTGAATAGGTAATTAAATAACCTATCTAAGGACACCAAAATCAAGCCAAAAAGTCAAGTTTTAACCATAGAAAAATTGGGTCAAAAGTGAAAAATGGGATTACAACTAAAAACCCAAAAAACTAAACCATTGCACCATTGGCCTTATTACAAGATTACCCACCCCTAAATAATTCTAATCAACCCCACATACTATGTGCACTTAAATCTGGTCCTCTTGTATGGGGGCACATACATAAGTTGCATAATGTTGTCCACATCATTCTCCAAGGGTGGGAAGAAATTCGACCTCAAATTTTGACCTAGCCACTCTCCATCACAACTTCCAATGAGATGGTCTAGGCTCTTTAAAAGCGGTGGATGATGTGGTGGAGGTCTGAGGATGTAGGACTCACATGTACCTTGTAGACTGGATAGCTGTTTAGAATTGGATCTTGATTTGGTCTACTTCTGGGCTTTTGCTCGAACTGGAATCTTCTTGGGCTTTAGCGAAATTTGGTCTTTGGTGATGATCTACAATATGGAAAGTAGGAGGATAAAGCATGGAATCTTTACAAGGACTCTTCCGTCCAGATCTCTTCATTTTCCTGGCTTCAGGTTGGAGGTCAGATTCAAGCTTTTAAAATAAAACTAGAGATTTCTTAGCCACTTCCTCCTTAGACAAGGATGCAAGAAGCTCCTCAATAGCTGCCTTTAGAGATCTCAATTCATGTTACATTGGTCTCAAAACTATCTATTCTAGAATTCAGTTTCACCCTTGTAGCCTTAAGATTTTGATCATAACTTTTAAGTTCTTGATACACGTCATCCTTACTCACTCCCATGATTAATACTAGATAGACCAGCAAGAATTCAACTCGATAAGAATTAGTTGAAACCTAGCTCTGATACCAAAATTGATGCAGGATACAAAAGAAAGATACCAAAGTTTAATGTAATACAATTTTCCAAAGCTCTAAATAATTTAAAATAAAGGATGCGGAAGCAAATAAATCAAGAATAGAGTTTAGAAACAAACAAGTAGCCACGAAAATCTAAGAATCAAAAGATAAAATCACAAAAAGAAGATTTGAAGTAGTTAGAACAGAAAAGAGGAGAAATGGAAGAAAATATCCCAAAAGGGTATTTTGTAATTTTAGATAGAAAGTCAAAAAAATACCAAAATGCCCCTATGATGCGTCAGAAATTTTAATAAGGTTAGATGGGTCAAATCAAATAATTTCAGAAAAGTGAAGGTTCTTTAATTGGAGGTTTTGCTGAAAACCAATAGGGAATCTTTTAAAAGAAGATAAGAAATAATATAGAGAAAGAGAAAGAGAAGAGACTAAGAGAGAAGGAGAAGGAGATAAGAGAGACACCTGAGAAGGTGAGGGAACTCACATGTGCACTTAGGGTACTATAACCCGATGAAGAGAGAAGAGGGAAGCCATGAGAGTGGCGTCACCCTTTGGGGAAGAAGGCCCACAGCCACCTAAGAGACCATCCAATATTACACACAATTTTTATTCAATCTTCATTGAATTTTATTGCATAGGGGTGCCTTTATCCTACAATATTTGGAACTTTTAAAAAAAAGAATATTTTAAAATGTATGTAACTTACTACCCAAACTTCTTAAAATACACTCTCTAAAACCCTAAACCTACTAAAAACACTTAAAACTTGTGACACAAGTATTACCACATTTCATACTTTCTAAAAACACAAAGTTCCTAAAATTTCAAACTATTAAACCATCCAAACTTTCTAAAAACACTATTCCTGCAACTTTTGACAACCCTTAATAATTAGGTCATAACTTTCCCAAATCACCCTAGATTTGTGCAATCTTGCTCTCGTTAGATAAGTAACTAAATAACCTATCTAATGACACCAAAATTAGGCCAAAAAATCAAGTTTAAACCATAGAAAAATTGGATCAAAAATGAAAAAAAGGATTACAACTAATAACCCCAAAAAACTAAGGGCCCATTTGGAAACCTTCCAAAGACTGCATTCTATCCATTTTTAGTTCCAAAAAATCAAAAAAAGAAAAAATGGAATTTGGTTACATGGAATGCATTCTTAGAATAGCCCCAAATATCACATTTTGGCAGCATTTTTTGGTACTAAAAATAATAGTGCCAAAAAAAACAAAGAATTAATTCATTGCGTTCACGCACGAAACTCGATGAACAGACTTATAACTCCTTGAGTCCTCATATCCACATCGAAGAAAAAGCTTCCAAAGATATTTAGACGAGAAGAGGATAGGAATAACTACCTTGTTAGAAAAAATATTCATGAATATAAGTGAATTTACCAAAATACCCCTAATATGCAAATTTACCAAAATGCCCCATATTCTCTCCCTTTTTTATGGATAGATTTTGGTGACTATGTTGGAATGATAATTACACATTTTTATGGATTATTGGTTGTATATATTTAACAATACGCCAAATTCTTGTATCAATCTGGAAAAAAAGCAATTTGTGTAGGTTATTGTCAAACAACATTCTACTTTAAAAAATATAAAAAATGGATTCTAGATTAAATGTTATCAAACATTCATCTACTTAGGAAATGGCTCCAAAAAATGAAGAATCTTCAGAATCCATTTTCTTGATTCTGGAAGAAAATCCAGAGAATGGTTCCTTGGCCTTATTACAAAATTACCCACTCCTAAATAATTATAATCAACCCCACATAATATGCACAGTTCAATTCTAGCTCTCTGGTGTAGGGGCACATACATAAGTTGCATAATGTTGTCCGCATCAATAACATATTAATGTTGAACTAGAAACAACCCATACTCCGGCACATGCAACGGTATTTTGGGTTTTTTAATAAGAAAAAGTATTCATTATTGAAAGGGGACAAGATATCCCCAAAAAAAGAAACAAAAGAGATTCCAACACCCACACAGGCCTAACAAGAGAAGGATTCTCTAATCAATTTATACCACCCTTGTTTAATATCAACAAATGAATGCCCACCATATCTTTACAATTAACAACCCAAAAGCACCATCTATCTTTGGCCCTTTTAAACACTTTGAATGAAGGCTCCTCATAATTTTCAAAGGTTCTTTGGGTCCTTTCCAACCAAATAGGCCAACAAACCAAAGGAATAATCAAACTCCTTACAATTTTCCCTCTCAATGAGGAATTTGAAAGCTTCTAATTAAGTACCAACTTTTTAAGACCCTCAAAGATCCACGACATACCTACCCCTGCAAGGATCATATTTCAAACCACTTTCACAAATTCAAAATGAATGAAAATATGATCAATAGATTCAGGAAAACGTTGGGGAGAACAAAACCAAGCTTTTGAAGGTTATCCACTGTTAAGATCCTCTCCTTACAATCAACCCAATGGAAAAACAGCACCTTATAGGGAATTTTAAATCTCCATCACTTTTCTTTAGGCCTTATTTTAGGAGGTCAAAACTTCCTCGTTTGACTTGATTTTGTTGTCATTTGAAAGGTTATTCAGTTACCATTCCAAAGAGTCCAAGATCTTGCAAATCCAATGTGATTTGGAAAAGTTATGGCCAAAATAATGACAAAGTATCATTTATGATGGAATTTAGTTATTTTATAAAGTCTAGTTGGAGTGGAAGTTGGAAAGATTGGCATGTTAAAGCTATATATATGCTTTAAAACCCAAATTTTTAGGATATTGAATTAATTATTGATAATTGAATGAAATTTCAAGGCTACACAGTTACTTTGTTCTTTGGTCTCACTCCAGAATTTTAAAAAGTGTAATGCTTTTAATCCTAGGTGCGAAAAACAAAAGCGATAAGCAAAAAGCAAGGCTCAATAAATCCTTGGGAAACGTGAAACGAGAAACAATTAGAAAGCATCTGAAGTGTGAGTAGGAAGCGATTGGGAAACGATTAAAAAGAGATCGGGAAGCGAGTAAAGTGCAATTGAGAAGTAATTTATAACCATTAGAAATAATATTATGAAATGAAAATAATGGGTGAATAAGTGATCACTAATAGGAAGTAAATAACAAAAAATTTACAACCAATAGGTAAAACTACAATAGTTGACTACTAAAGTAATAAAGTGAGTAACAAAGTAATAAACAAACATGAAAATTATACCATGCAAGTAACAAAGAACCATGACATATAAATCAATATGCAACCTACTTTTGATATTAGTATGGCCAATCTTACTTTAGCTTTTACCTTACATAAGATTTTTGTAGAGAACTAGGCATCTCAAAGTCAAATTATAGAAGACCTTGAATAAAAAACATCAAATTTGAATCTTTTTTATTGGATTGGAAGAAAATAATTTAAGCAATAAATCAATACTAAATCTTTTTTTTTAAATTAATATTATATCTCATAGAAAATATTTTATTTAATGCCAATAGTATGGTTTTAGAATAAATAAAATAAAGTTTCGATTATTAGAATGCTTTTCACTCACTTCTCTAGAAGCTCCCACTTGCTTCCCTAATTGCTTCATCATGCTTCCCAAATGTAAGAAGCGGAATTGAATTAGCTTCCCAAACGAGTTACCCACCTTGAACCAAGTTTCCCTGTAACTATGGGTGTGACTCCTAGATTCAACTAATGTAATTTTATGATGTGGGAACATATTCGATCACCAAGAAGAAGCTTGATGATCATAGGATCCATGTTTCAGCTACGGAGTGCATCAAATAAATGCTAAACATGGGTGGAATGAACAATTTTTTTTTTTTTTTTTTTTTTTTTTTTTTTTTTTTTTTAATAAAAAAG
>JAOXJP010212322.1:0-11855 GCA_025762735.1 Platanus orientalis
TGAAATTTATCGTTTTTCATATAATTTTTTATCATAACAACACAATGTTGATATTAGGCAATAATACACTGTGAAAGTCAACACATCAACATCGTACATTGTGTTGACAAAAAAATGAATTTTTATAATGTACTTAATGTTTCTTGTCAGTATAAGAATATATTGTGTCGGTCTTGGTAGATATGGACATATGTCGGAAGATATTTAAGATATTTTGAGATATTTGATACCATGATCATATTATCATCTATGGCACCTGTTTTCATTATAGTTTAGTCTTTACGAGGCAATTGGACATGGAGAACGGGTGGTGTGGTAATTCAGATGCCATTTTGTTAGTAGTTCACCATAAAGGATGTTAATGATAGTGTATTCGGGGTGCAGGGGTATTTCTGTCCCTGCACCCAATAAAATAATAAAAGGGGGTGAGGCATCAATTATTGGGATGGACGACTTCTCTCCTTATCTCTTTTGTCTACTTCTCTTTTCCTCTCATCTCATTTCTCTCCTTTTGTTTTCTCTTGTTTTTCCCTTTCTTTATTACTCATTTTTCTATTATTTTCTTCACTCTTGACATGATTTCAGAGCAGGACTAATCCTGCTGGTTCGTTATTTGGATTTCTGTATCTTGATATGCATGGAACCCTAGATTATTCCAAAGGAGGTGGAACTGACAGAGTTTAAGGACATCGGAAGTCCCTTTTTTTTTTTTTTTTGTACCAATCACTCATGGTTGAGTGTTGGTGCTGTGCTACTACAATCGTTTAAGTTCCTGTCTCTTTCTTTTTCAATTAATAAAAAGAGGTAAATCGTATGTACAGAATATTGATTTGGCATGGATGCTTTTGTTATTGGCTGTTTTGTGATGTGTGAGAAGTGCTGATTTTCTGTGTGAAGTTTATGGATTATGTTCCTGTCGGATCAGATTTGGGGTGTATTAGGGATTGTTGATCTCTATTGTGTGTAATCGATACTGGCATTGTTGATTATTTAATCAGCCTTTGTGTGTATGGTGGCTGATTATTGATCCTAGAATATTTATTTGTGCAAGTCTTGATCAAGGAACATGATGACATCCTCTAGTGATAAGAAAGGACATGAAACAGCTCCTGTCATTCAGTCTACTGATAGTGTTAATCTACATATTACACTAAATGGGACAAACTACAAGTTATGGTCACAGTCAGTCAAAGTTGTATTTCTTGGTGCAAGATGGAAATTAAGTTATATCTAGAGATAACTCAAAAACGAGTGATGGATATGAAGAGTGGTGGCATGACAACTATCTAGTTATGATTTGGCTGTGGAACAGTATGGAATGCAAACTAGTGCAAATGTAATGTTCTTGGATACTGCAAAACAAGTATGGACAGCACTTCAAGAGATGTATTCTATGGAAAAGAATGTCTCTAGAATCTACCAATTGCATGAAAATATATTCATGTTGCAACAAGGTGACAAATCTATGAGTGACTATTATAGTACTTTTCATGGAATGTGGGATGAGATGAATACGTGCCAGCCTATTACTAATGATTTTGAGCAGCTCAAAAGGCGACATGAAGAGTTTCAAGTAGCTAAATTCTTGTTTGGCTTAAATCTGAATTTTCAGAATATTCACGATCAAATATTAGTTGGTGATAGTATACCGTCCTTAAATAATTTCTATACCAGAGTTCTTGTGCAGCTCTTCTTGTTTCATCAGTTCATTTTGGGAACCCAAGTAATGAAAATTCTACACTTGTTTCTATGGCTAGTCGTGGAAGAGGTAATCTCACTGGAGGTTGAGGCCAAGGTATGAGTGGTGGTCAAGGACGATGATGTGATATGGATACTCATCATAAATGCAATCATTGTGGAAGGACAAACCATACTAAAGATAAAATGTTGGGAAGCCTACTTGGGCCAATGTCATGACTATTCGTGGTGAATCTTTTATGGGATCTACAATAGACGGTTGTCATTCTAGTTGAAGTACTGTATCCAGGGGCTTATATGTAATAAATGTACTATATATCCATATACCTTTGGTATACCATATGTATTGTGTATAGAATACATTTTAATATAAATACCAATGTTTGAGACCATTAGACTCATATGGTTGACCCAATTATATTCTTCTCTCTTATTCTCTCTCTCTTCTCTTCTTCCTCAAGCTTACAAATCAACTTTGGGACTCTCTTTCATTGTTGCCATTAACTGCTCTCTCTAGCCTATCCTTATCATCAAAGCGTCAGGCTTCCTCAATATAACGTTGATTAGGTCCCCTAAGTTGCTCATTCAATAACTCTTTATGTTTCTTCTTTAAAGCCTTCTCTTTTTGAACCTCTCAAATGTTCCTACATATCTAACATCAACTATTTACACACTTACAAGCATGGTTCAACGACTCCCCTTGACTTGGCAAGGTGATCCTATAATCTACTCACACCCCCCACATGACTTACTTCACCAATTCTACTTCACTTGTTTTATCCATGGAGTCAGTGCAACAGAATGTGACCAACCAACATCAAGTTGCTATTCTTTCCTAGTTGCTACTCCTATGTCGCATTAGAAAACGTCGCAACAATCACCATCATCGGCCCCGTTGCAACAAGCGTGTCCCAACAATACTGCCACCCAAAACCTGCCCTTGCCCGCCGGCCAAGAAAACCATCAGATCTGTCAAACCAGGTAGCACCGGTTTGGTTAAGAGGACCCCTGTTAGAGAAAGTATTTTGAACTGGCCATGCAGTGCCATCACCACCCCAGCGCCGCCGGCTGTCGCAACATTATGTTTGCTACTGCGCTACTTCCGTTGCGTTTGCCGCTACATTACATTGGCTTTGCAAATAAAAGAAAAAATTCTTACATCAACCAAAAAACTGATTAGGTGATCAAAAACTGAGATTTTAATTTTCAGATAACTAAAATTTTTCCAAAAATTCAAATAGATTTCTATTTAGAGGAATTGAAACCCTTCCATTCAATATCTAAAGAACAAAAAGATTCTATTACAAAAAAAATTGTCAATAACAACCAAAACAAAATATAGGAAACCAAACACAAATGAAGAAAATTCAACCAATAAAGAGAGAGAAACCCCTAATCAAACTTCAATCTAGTTTAAAATTCAACACAGAAAAGAAAAATCCCTAACAGGGAATCAAAGAATTTCAATGAATTACATAGATTTTTTTTATCTACAAAACTCAAATTAAAAAAAAAAAAAAAAAAATACTTAGCAACTCACTTATCATCCATGAATTTCGCAGCGACCATGATGCTGGTGATGAGCAATTGATGAACATTGAATGAATTGATGGGCAACGAGGGTTGCCTCTAAGCGAGGCGATCAAGATAAGCAAGCATAAGCAACAATGAAACAAGAAGGGCTGCAATTGGCATAATTGAAGATCCTCTTGAGGAGCTTTGAATTGAGATGGTGGGTTGGGTGAGGCCATGGAAGATAGAGATCTTCTACAACTCAAATCAATGGTCACGTCATTAGATTCAACCACTCTTTGAAGTAGAGAAGTGAGGAAGGTGATGACCTTGGGCATCACATGAGGGTTCTCGAGCGGAGCCATTAATGGGTTTTTGTTGTGGTTGCGGAGTTTTAGAGGAAAGTGTTGATGTTTCTTTTTGTCTAGCTTAGGCCCTTACCAAGAGCGGCACAGTAGCCAATGTAAGCTCAGTATACTCTCATTTTCGGAGGGACAGGGGCATTTTTGTCTTTATATGGGTTAAGGGTACTTTCATCATTGTAAAACATCCCCATGTGTCATAAGGGTAATTTTGGATTTTAGAAAGAACTTTTGGTCACGTGATTTGTTTGAATATCGGTCAATGACGACAGGGTGTATTTTGTAATCAATAGTGTTGGTCAAAGGGGATCCATGGTTTTTTTGATAGTTAAGGGGGGAATCTGTATACTGTCAAATAGTCCAGGGGTGCATTATGTAATTTACCCTTTTCATTTTCTACAAATATATGTTGTGAAATAAGCTACAAAGAATCAAAGTTTACATTATAAGATTGCATTTAGGTAACCAAAAATTATGTATTATCAAGTTCATGAAAAAGATAATTATTTTTAATTTTTGGATTAATTATAAATAAATTTTTTTTTTTTTTTGAAAAATCGAGTTAAACTAGGTTTTAATCCCAAATCCATAGATCTATGGTCTATTATGTCATATACATCACATATATTTATTTTAGATTTTTTTTTTGGAATTTTTGGAAAAATACTTTTTTAAAAAAAGTGGGTTTAATTCATGAACCACCCCTTAAATCTTATTTTTGATGCAATAAATTAGTAGATGTAACATTTAAATGTCTTGATCTATAGTTTTAACAAAAACGGATTTAAGAGTAAAAATCATACATTTTTTTTGGTTTCATGGAAGAATCCTAAAATCTTCTTTTTCAATCTACCAAATTATAAGTTCTTGATTCACAAAACTTATAAAAGTTAGTACAATAGTGAGTTTAGAGATGGAATCACAAACAAAATTGAAGGGAAATCGAGTTTGGGAAGAGATGGAACAAAGTGAATGAAAAAAGAGGGTTTTGCGACACTTGAGTTCGGTTTGCCCGATTTTGGGTCGGATTGGGTGATCAATGAGTTGGATCAGCCAATCTGACTCAGTATCGGCCGGATTGGCCGATCCCATGCTAGGCTTGATCCGACTTGAGATTTTGATCCCAAGCTAGGTCGGCCAATTTTTTGAACCATGACCATGCCATCTCTTCCTCTTGAAGCTCCATCTATTTCTCTTGATTTTCCCATTGCGTTATGCAAAAACAAATGTGCTTGTACTTCTTATTCTCTCTCCAATGTTGTGTCCTTTGCTTGTTTTTCTTCCTTGTTTCTCGAAAGATTTGAAGCTTGTGTGGTAGCTGAAGGGTATACGTAGACATTGGTATTGACTATTTTGAGACCTCACTAGTCGCATGCCTTAGTTCTATTTGGGCTATGATCTTTATTGTAGAATCCTTACACTGGCTGCATTAGATGTGAAAAATGCATTTCTTAATGGTGATCTATAGGAGGAGGTGTACATGGAGCAACCTCTTGAGTATGTTGTTCAGTGGGAGAGTAATAAGGTATGTAAACTACGAAAGGCCATCTATGGACTTAAATAGTCTCCTCGTGCTTGGTTTGATAAATTTAGTCAAACCGTGTTACAATATGGGTTCAAAAGGACCTCATCAGATTACTCAGTATTTATGCATAGGCAACAAACTAGTGGTATATACCTTGTGGTATATGTAGATGACATTATTATTACTAGAAGTGATCATGATGGTATTGTTGATTTGAAGCGTTATCTCAACAAGGCATTTTGGACCAAGGACCTTGGACAACTTCGTTATTTTCTGGGAATAGAAGCAATTAGATCTAAATAGGGATTTTACTTGTCTCATTGGAAATTTGTGATAGATTTGTTTGAAGAACCTGTTATGCTTGGATGTAAGCCGATTGGCTTCTATATAGATCCTAACTCCAAGATTGGGATTGATGAAGGAGAGTTATTTATTGTTCTAGGTCGTTATAGAAGAATGGTTGGGAAACTAATTTATCTTATAGTGACACGCCTAGATATTTTTTTTGCCGTGGGGTGATGTGTCAGAACATGCACACTTTACAACAGCCACACTGGGATATTGTTTGTAGAATTTTGAGATACTTGAAAAGTAGTCCAAGGAAAAGTATTTTATATATTCTATTAGATAAATTGGATGTTGTTGATTATTTGGATTCAGATTAGGCTAGTAGTCAACATGACAGGTGATCTACATCATGGCATTGTAACTTTGTTGCTGGGAATTTAGTTACATGGAAGGGTAAAAAGCAGCATGTGGTAGCCAGGCCTAGTGTAGAAGCTGAATACAAGGCTATGGCCCACATTTCATATTAATTACTATGGCTGAGGTTTCTTTTTATAGAAGATGGGTATAGTGATTTCTTCCCCTCTTACCATGTACTGTAATAATCAGACAATCATTCATATTGGTAGTAATCTAGTTTTTCATGAGTGTACCAAGCACATTGAAATGGACCGTGATTTTATTCGAGACTTGGTGATGAGCAAGCAAGCTTTATCTCCATATATTACAGAAGATCAACTGGGTGATTTGTTCACTAGAGCTATTGGGAGATCTCAACTAAAGTAAGTTTGTAACAAGCTGGGCATGACATATTTGTATGCTCCATCTTGAGGGAAAGTGTTAACGATAGTGTATTTGGGGGGTGCAGGGGTATTTCTGTCCCTGCACCTGATAAAATACTAAAAGGGGACTTCTCTCCCCATCTCTTTTGTCTACCTTCTCACTTCTCCTCAATCTCATCTCTCTCCTTGTTTTCTCTTATTTCACCCTTTCTTTATTATTCATTCTTCTATTATTTTCTGCATTCTGACAAAGGAATACATGCCAAAGGGTGTGAGAATGAGACTTTGGTTGGAATTTGGAAAGAGCTTTTATTTTTTATTTGATAGATAATGATGAATTTTATTAAAAGAAAAAAGGGAAGAAGATTACATTATTACTTATACAACAACAAAGAATACACCAGCTATAGACAACCATCCAAAATTAAACTTTCAATTAACAAGACTGCAGCCCTACACGCCAATTTGCCAACTTGGCCGCTAATATCGTTTTGCTCTCGAGGAACATGAATAAGAGAGCTGCTCAGTATTGTAGATAACTCCCTAATCTCATGCTGCTCAGTATTGTAGATAACTCCCTAATCTCATGAACCAATTGAGCCATTCTCCAATATCCAAAACCTTTCCTCAGCTCCCATCCAATGACCATTGCTGAATCCCCCTCAATACTATAACTCTGAATCCCCATCTTTTTGAGCTCTTGTAGCCCCATAAGAGGACCAATCACCTCTGCTTTTTATAGCATCTCACTCAGTGGGCTACAAATCACATGGAGAATAGAGTCATTGCATTCTCTAATCACACCCAAAACCAGTAGGACTCGGATTTCCTCTAGACTGTCCATCGAAGTTAAGTTTAAAATTAGCCTTGCTAGGCGGCTTCCGATCAGTGGCCAACTTTGATGTAGGATCCCAGTGGGATTAGGCTTCTACAATAATTAATTGATGAACAAAAGTCTAAAATGAAATTTTATGCAAGAAAGATTGAATCTTGGAATTGATATAATGCTGAAAATTAAAGAAAACAATTCAAGAATGCAAACTTTCTCAAGAAATCATTCAAGAATTAAAGAAATCCAATCATAATTTCTTTAATAATGAAATAAGAGTAAAGAATTAAGGAAAATTGAAGAGAAATTAAAGACATAGCAAGAGGAATTCAAGAAGGACCGAAAATCCCCAAAATTTGGGTTTTTAAATTTGATGACCTAAAATTTAGGGGACACCCAACCACACTCCCTTTTTTAGGTTGTAGAATGTTGGGGTTTTAAGCCAAAAGCCTATCAATCAACCAAACAAGATGAAAACAAGAATAATCAAGAATAAATTAAAGCACAACTACGAGTACACCACAAACACAGGATTTGCTTGGAAAACCTCAAGTTGAGGAAAAACCATGGAGCTACAAAGAAAGCTTCACTATTTGGGGAAGATTACAAAAGTTCTCTCTCAATCTCTCACAAATCACACATCTCTTTCTTTTAACCTTAGAATAACCCTAGACAACCTTAGAGACCTTATATACAACAACCAAGTTGATCCACCCACGAAAACTAGGGTTTCTTGGCGCTTTATGGAACTTTCTTATTTGTTCTCATTGCTGTCGGATCGATCCATTGGTTAGTTGGATCAATCCAGGTGCCATGGATTGGTCCGTTGGTCAATTGGATCGATCCTACACTTTTCTGGTGTCTGTTGTCTACAACCTGATTTTCCCAAACTTGCCCAGATCGATCCACTAGTCTGGCCAGATCGATTTGGCACTAATGGAATATGATTTTTTGGTTCCTTTTGTCTTCAGCTTGCACCAGACTCCACTCCAACATAGAATTGTTCTATGACCAAACAAATAGAAAATTGGGGTTTAGAATGGGCTGCTGCAATGGTTGGATTTCTTGGGTTTAGGGTTCTTGAAATTTGGGAAAATTCAACAAATTAAGGATTTTAGGGTTAGTATTGAGGGGAATTGTTATTGATGGATTTAGTTGATTTGGGAAGGCTTAGGGTTGAAAGTAATTAGGTTTTGGATGAAAAGAATAAAAATAATTTAAGGGAAGGAGGTTGCTGAAAATTTTCTGCAACAAGGGTTTTCAAGAAAGAATGAAAAATGAAAGTAGAAGAAGATGTAGAAATTATGTGGAGATGTAAAGGAATGATGGGAGATGAGAAAGGTGATGTAGGAGAAGAAAGAAACCAAAAAATTGAGTGTAGAAGAAATGGAAAAGAGAGAAGGAAGGAGGGGAACGTAAAGGAGAAGAGAAAAATAGAAGAGAGAAGAGGAGAAGACTCACATTCGTGTGAGGGATCTTGGAGAGAAGATACACCAGCCGTGAGGCTCCAAATTCTTCAATTCTTCATTAATCAAAAACTGGTCGTACAAGTAGGAATGATTGGCTTCTAAATCTTTAATGAAAAATTTGTCCAAAATACCCCTACTCTAATGCTGTATGGTTAGCATTAAAAACCCTTATAAATCTTTTAAAAAAATATTCTCAACACTTCTAAAACTTCTCTAATCTGTTACCAACTCTCACCCCATGGCTCATAAGGCCTTGTTACATAAAATTCCCTCAAATTAAACCTAAAACATATATAAAACTAACTCTAATTAAGTGGGAAGCAAGCTTTCTTCTTGAAATTCTTCTTGGACCTTGGCCTTGGCTTCCAAAGAGGATATATCTTCTCAAGCCATTGCAAGTCTGCTACATTAAACTTGCCCTCCCCTGAGGAATTGAAAGAAATGATAGAAAGCCAATCTTTTGCGAATACCAAGATAGTAGTCCTTATATTCTTGGGATTAGAAGCCGATTCCCACATCCCTAATCACCTTGTCAATCTATTCAAAACAAGATCTACTCTTACCTCTAGAGAGACAGATGTTTCATGCGATAGGTGAGCTAGCAGTGATTGTGTTATGGTGCTGGACGTTTCTTGTTACTTTTCTACAAAAGAGATTGGTAGAGTATTAAGGACATTGTGAAGGTGTTTGGTGTGTTCCACATGGAGTTGTTTTTTTGTTAAAGCTTGAATTCTACCTGTAGTCATCAATCCAAACAAAGGGGGAGTGGAAGACATTGAAAATTTTCTCCCTCTTAGTTTGGCTAGTAGTTTATATAAGTTTCTCCCAATTAAATCAAACTTGCATGCGATTTAGAGCTTATAACAAATGAGGCTACAATCACCATTCCTCTCTGTCTAGGGGATATCTTCTTTTGTATTATATGTCATCATATCTTTTCTTACGACCTCTATCCACCTGTTTTGGCTTTTTATCCTTTTGAGTCTTCGACTTGCACCATGTCACTCCTCACTATGTTGTCATTGGTATTCGTTGCACATGAAGCAGGAATTAACCATCACTTTTGTCATTGAAGCTAAATGGTCCATTCTGAGGATCTGGTCTAACACTGCAGTCCACAAGGAAGAGGAGAATTTCTTTGGGATGTGAAGGTTCCATACAAATTTGTCTGGGTAGTAGCCATTATCACTCCATCAGAGCTGTGAAAAATGATTTCACAGATAAACAGCCAGTAGAGTCTGCCTTCTATAACTTCTTATCCTATTTGTTAGTACAGGGACTTGCAATGTTTGTCTGCTATCGTTTTCTCTTCAAAGGAAAGAAACAAAGAAAGAAGCTCCTCTATCTTTTCTCTGTTTTTGGTGTTTTTTTGTGTTGTCTCAATGTCCTTAGACCTCTTTCTTTGTTTCTCTATGATAAGGAGTTCGGCTGAATTATAAGGCATCCATATTATTTTCTTTATTATGTTCTCTGTCTAGTACCACGTGAGTTTCGGTTAACAGAATTCCAACTATTCCATGACTTTTTTTTGGGATTAAACTGCATCCACAACTTCTTTCTACAGTTCTGTCTTCAGAGAGTTGAAGAAGTATCAGAAAGATTTTTCTAGCTGGTGTGGAGAGTGCCAACGTGAGAAGAAAGAAAGGCAGCGTCAGTCGGTTGCTGCCACCAAACTGGTAAAGTACAGTTGACACCTTTGTGAGTAGTGATGAAAAACCATGAAAATGTTTACGTGCTTAACTATTAAATTTGAATTTTTCTTTACATTGGCCTTCCGCAGGAATTATTTAGGAGGGAAGGAGAATCCATGGTTTAAGCCTTTCCGATTGTAACTTGGTCCTGAAGATTGTAAAATAGCAGAGCTCTCATCCTCACCAAGACACCACAGCACTGCTGTTGTTAATGCATGAGGAATTTGTTCTTTTTTTGTGCTTCATCCATTTGGGCGATGGCTGTAAAGTTAAAAAATTGTCAAGTAAATGCGATGTGTTCTATTCATTAGCTGGCCTGAAATTCATGTGATATCTTTAGTGCTAATTTGATCATGTTTGTTCCCCTTGTAACTAACTTGTGAAAACTCCAAACTTGTGACCTTTTAGCTCTGAAAGTGTTTTTTCTTTTTCCTGGAAGCCCAATGAAGCTACGGATTGCATTACAACTTTGGTTTTGTTTAGTGTTGATGTTCCTTGAATATTCATTATGATTTGGTTTGGAACAAACAACGCTGACTTGTGGTGCTGGTATCTTTGGTTTAACTTGAACTGAATGTTTTTCTCTCTTGGCTTTTATTAGCTTACTGTCAAATATTAATTTCATTTCAGTTTGTTATATCTGCAGCAGAAGAAGTCGCATATTTTCTTGGCATTGTACATGAAAGTGGATAGGCATCTGTTTGCAAAGGTAGAAATGGACCACTGTGGTCTTCAGAAAGGAAAGACGTATGAGGGGTTGGTTCTTCCCACGCATGGACCCTACCATTTACAGTCAACAAGGAGAGCAGATCCTCTGCAACAATGAGGATCGTGCTGTGCTTCCTGTAACAACTAATACACAGGCGGGACAAATTATATAGAGGGGTGGGGGGTGGGGTGGGCATTTGTAAATACTCTGGGTGTATTAAGTACGCTGCTGCGGCATACCAGTGTATTTATGGAAATGCCCTTGAGATGCCTTCTGCCTGGACAATGGCGTTGCAGGGGATCCAGTCTTGTCTCCAAGACTCTCCTTGTCGATCGGTCAGGTGGGTGTGCTGCTATTGGCTAAGTCACCCAGAGCCTGTCTTCATTACTGCATTTGTGAGTCTCTTAAGTTCTTATTATATAGCTTGTGTAATATATGGTTCTCTCTTGGCATGGACCGTAGTCATTCTTCACGTAACTGCCCTCTTGTGCAAATCAGATGGCTTCAAAGTGGGGCTGTCTATGAGGATGGGATCTCATTTTCCTCGAAGTTGTGCGGATTTTGATTCCAAAATATAGTTTTGATCCAAAGGCATAGTTACCAGAATCAGACTAGACAATGAACCAGAAGAGGAGCTGGCTGTGGGTCAATCTTGTTTGACTGGAAGGTCGACTGGTTAACCTGCTTATGTGTCTCCCGGTTCTGTTAGCAAGGTTTGGTTCCATTACATAACCAGCTGGATGCATTGGTTCAAACTGTTTTAATGCAGATCCGGTTAACCAGCTTATAGTAAAGCCAGTTCTTTGGTTTAGCGGTTCAAACTGATGCACTAGGCCTGCTGTGCAAAACTTAATAAATTTCAGAAGAGGCATTTCCTTCGATGTTCAACTGTTCAACGTCAATAGAGGCATTTCCTTTGGTTGCTAGTAGAATGCAAGAAAGTGAAGTAAAGTTAATTGTATGAAAATGAGTAAAGTGAAGTGAAGTAGAGTA
>JAOXJP010212333.1:0-11855 GCA_025762735.1 Platanus orientalis
GCAGAAAGCTGCTGATGAGAAAAAGAAGGAAAAAATGTCGAAAATCAAGGAGAATGAAAAGAGAAAATAGGAAAAGAAGAAACAAAAGAAAGAAGAAAGAAAGAAAAATAAACAAGATCTTGCAAACCAAGAGAAATAGATAAATACAGAACAAGATCGAGAAAAAGAGATATAGAGAAAAGCACATGAAGAAAATGACAAAAGGAAGGCAGAGAGGAGAAAGAAAGAAGAAGAAAGAAATAAAGAAGAGAGAACAAGAAGAAAAACAAAAGAGAGACAAAGAAGAAAGAAAGAAGAGTACAGAAAGAGGCAAGAAGAGGAGGAGAAAAAGAAAAATGAGGAGAAGAAGAAAAACAAAAAAAGAAAATTAAAGAAAAGAAAAGAGAAGAGGAAGTAGTGAGAAGAAGAAAAGATGAGGAAAAAAGAACACTGTAACTCGAGGCAGTTAAAAGAAGAAGTGAACAAAGAGAAAAACAGGCGAAAGACAAGATGTAGAGACTCGAGGAAGAAACACGAAAGAAAGAAGAAGAAAACTAGAGACAAGGCAAGACTGTTATTGAGGAACATCAGCTTGAAGCCTTAGGGTAGGCTGCAGAGAATAAGGTACTTATTCCAGATCCTATTATAGGTCATGTCGCTGACCAAGGGGAGAACGATGTCCTATTTCAAGACTACAACACCCCTCTTGCTCAGGACTCATCAACTGGGTTGATCGATTTAGTTCCATCCTCTGCCAATCTATCTTTTTCAATCTCGGACCCTACTCAGAAGGTTTCACTAGGAGATGTTGAAAATATATGCTGGGTGTGCAGCCCGTTGATGGCCTAGTCCATACAACTCCTCGAAAACCCCTATAACTTGTTCTTTAGGGTTTTGGGCATACCCTTGTGGGATAGCACCATATGGTTGTTTTGGGCCTGGATGAGCCCTTTGGTAATTTGAAGGTTGAGCTTGGTATCTCATACCCATGCCAACGAATTCTTCATTGTTAGGTGTGAGATTTTCTTAATAGTTTGGCGAGTTTTGCCCCCTATGGTATGGTCGGTTCGTCCTGACATATCCATTAATTTCACCTATGGAATGGGTTTTTCCAGTAATTGGGTGGCTCTTGCCTCCTAAGAGGCGGAGGTCCTATTCACGTGTGTCCATGTGGACAGCCATTCTACCCAAATTGGTTATTTTGGTGAGGTCGTTGGATGTTGGGACCATAATACATGGCTCGACCATTACATTGGTCATGTCCCCTGATCTAGGGCCCCTAATGTTCTTGTCAAGGTACCTTGTTGGTCTCGCGCATCGGGTTTTCATGTACCTCGACCCCTTCGGGATCCAGTTGAACATTGATCCCTACGGGATATCCCATAGGGCCTTGATTCCTCGATCCTGACCCTCTTGTGGACACTCGGATGGGGTCTTGCTCAGAGAAAATTTTGATTAAAGGCTCTTCGGGGTATTTAAGAGGTCTCTCATGCCCCCCGGGTCTATTCGAGGATTCTGGGATATCCATTATGTTAGCAATTCCTCTGTCCCTAGTGCCTAGGTTTTGATTGGCTTGAACGTTTTCTATCAAAGGTTGGAGTATTTTTAGTAGGACGTCTCCTAAGATACCTGGCATCATTTGAAATTATTTTTCCATTCTCTCGATAAGGTCATCGAGCTTGTTCTCAATGTTGTGAGACAACTCACGTGTCTCATCACCATTGATTGGTCGTTTGTCTCTTCGAGGTGCCATTTTATGGCTTCGAGTACACGATAAATATTTCAAAATCGTCTCCCATTGTGGTCAACAATTTGTTGGTGGTCAATAATAATTCTTTTGTTTGAAATCGACACATGTGAGCGTTTTTCCAATTCAGATTATCAAAATGGTTTCGGGTTTGGTAATGCCTCTAGATCAAGGACTTTCACACTAAACAATGACACCAAATGTAAGTGATGTAAAGAAAATTTCCTTGAAATTGAAAGTACAAAATACAATGCTGGTTACAAGGATACCTTTGACTGACAGATTTGTAGTTGCTTATCCTCTCGAAATGGGGAAAGCCTCATTGAATCTGATCATTCGAGTAAAAGCAGATTATCCGTTACTCTTCTCCTAGAAGTACCTCGTTGAATATGGTTTGGTGAACAAGTCAGATTAGCCGATGCCCTTCTCTCTGGAAGAACTTCATTGAATCTGGTTCTACAAACAACACAGATTGACCATTGTCCTCCTCCTAGAAAAATCTCGTTGAATTTAGGTCTGTGGTGTAATTAAATCACTTGAGACAAGGGATTCGAGTCACTACAAGAATTAACTAACGCTAAGCCTAACCTAAAGCTACGACTACTGATAAGATGTAGAATTTGTTGATAATGATTGAGATGATTTGCAATTCACTATTTCTCTTTATTTATAGAAGTCTGTCCACGATGCTGCAATTACTCCTCCATGTTCGTTATCCAACCATTTTTTGGTTTAAGTCGTAAATCACTTTGTTCACTGACTGGGTCTCGTGTCCTAATGTGGTACTAGTGGGACCCTCTTTTGTGCTTCATATTCCACTCAGCGTGGCTTACCTGCGAAACAATCTTGCTTACATGTCGTTTCTTTCCACGTGTTTTTCTTTTACTAGCGGATTTCAAATATGTGCTAACACCCAACTTGAAAATCCTAAGGATCCAAACCCTTTTTTGATAAAACCCTTTGATTTCCCTTCTCCATAAATTTCCGAACCTTGCTTGTTAAAACCCTTGCTGTTTTCTTTCCTCCAGATTATTATTTTTTTCTTTTCTTGCATCCCATGCTGTTTTCTCAATTCCAGAATTTTCTGGGTCTCTAACAGCCCTCGTGGGGTTCTTTAAATACCATAAATTTTCTGTTTCTACTAGACATTATACAGCAGACAATTTTCTGGGGTTTTGCTTGAACTCGACAGCCCCCAACACTCTAGAATCTAACTGCTACTGCCCTTTTCTTGAAAACCCTAACCCTGTGATTACTTCTATGCATGCTGACTTGTCTTTGCAAGCCATAAACCCATCTTCTTGAATTATTTGATTGGTCTTGCATAATAATCCTCACGGTCAGCACCTCTTTCTTTGATATTCTTTAAGTTTTGATTCATCCTATGGATTGATTTGATTTCTCTTAAGTGCCGATTGCTATTTTAGACCTGTTCTTTATAAACCTGGTACACTTTTATGATTCTGTTTGGCTTGAGATTTGAGAACTGATTCTCAGCCTGTAGACCTAGTTCCCTGTCAAATTTCAATCTTATTGAATAACTCAGGTGGGAGTTATTGGCTCTTCTATATCACTGTCCAGAGGGTTCCAGCACTTCCAAAGAATAAACCTTAGTTGATGTGCTTAGACCTCATCTTTAAGTACTTTGTGGGCCCATAACCCGCAGGTCAACAGCATCCCTAGGCTGGTCTGCGACAGAATGTATTTTAAGATACAAATCTCTAAATAGCTCTCTATTTTTACAGTTGCATGTTTCAATAACATCAATACAAAACAGAGGATGACTTGCTCTAGTGCAGTGCTCCCCATATGGATTTAAGTCTTTAAGAGACAATGTTAGCAATAAGGCATATGGTACGAAGATTAACTCTTACAATAAAACCACATATGGGGGAAGATAAAACTATTGGTGAAAGAGTCAAAAGGTGTGCTATAGAAGGAGGATTTTCTGTGACAGGGAATTACTTACCTCTGCAGAATGTTCATCATCCCAGTTGTCTATGAGACTTTCCAAAATATAAGGAGCATCAAACATGTCCTGAGAATACTCCCCCAAGATCCATATAAGAGCTGCCTTTGCCTTGGGTTCTTGAAAATTTTTGCTACTGATATTTCCAACAAGAGCACTACAATCATGACTCCATTGAGGACATTTCCGTAGAAGATCTTTTCACAAGCACCTGCAGCATAAATCCCATAAACAAGTAAATAGAAACTCATATTAAATTTATCAACAACTTATTCATACAGTTTAGCCCATACACATCTATCACGTAACTTCCCTTTAAAGGAAGACAAATGTTCACATCTATTGAATCGAAAAGCCTATTTAACAAGCATGTGCAGAACTAAATAGTCACCGACTCACCAGAGCTTCAGCGGTCACATAATCCTTTTCCATCTCCAGAAACTGAAGAAGCCTATCAACAATTGCATTCACATCATACTGCTGAAGTGCTATTTTCCCAACAGCTCGAATTGAATCTCTTGCAATGGGCACGTCAACATTTGCAGCATATTCACATAATTCCGTTACTGAAATGGACTCAATCATGCAGTGGTCATACATGAAAATATATCATGGAAGTATAATGCCTATGACCATAGTAGAAGTCACCAAAGGGAATGGGAAAATAAAAAAGTAAACTCACCAACTTCAAGTACTACCCATGAGACTTAAAAGTAGGGTTTAAAATGAATATATGCTTACCAATTTCATATGTGTTGCTCTCATTTGCCACGCAGTCAACATTTCAAGCTTCAGTTTCTTAACATGAGATGGTTCATTGTACTGGCAATAGAAGTGGTTGTAGTCTGATGAAAACAGAATTGGTGCACGCATCACCAACAGATGCAAGTGGCTTAATACTGCATAAGATTGTTCTCGACTTCCTGTGCTCACTAGGGTTAGGAGAGGGGCTTTGATGCGTTCATACACCTAAGAAGAAAAACTTGTCCATTAAAGAAATGACAATCATAGCAATCACATGATTTTGGCATAGATCCCTCTGAAAATAGGATACTACAACAAGTTGAGGAGGCAAAAATCAGTGCCAGGCAAACACACAACACAAGGATGAAAGAAGTTTCTAAATACTAAAACATTAATATAAGGTAAGGCATAAGCAAGAAAATGACTAGACAGAAACTTCAGTTAAAAAAATAAAAAGAAAGAAAGAAGAAGAGGGTATAAGCATAATATAATGCAAAGAGATGCTGTAAACCAATAAGGCAACATCCTTGTATATTGACAAACATTAATATACAGAGTCCACATTAATATACAGAGTCCACCACTAGCATAGGTCTTAAAAGACACCATGTGTGTGTATGTTCACCAATAATAATCTAGTGCTACTGACCAATGATGATGATGACTACAGTCACTAGAGAAGATCTAGAGTAATTGGGGTGGCTTGTTATAAGGCACATCATTACAGGTTTTCTAGTAAGTTTCTAATCCACAGTACTGCCCATATTTGTCCATCGACATTCGATATATCAAATTATGAATGTAAAGTTTTTGTAAATCAAGAGTGAAGAAAATCATAGTGGACACAGCAATTATGCAAATGAGAATCTTATATTGTAAAGAATTATAAGGAGCTCGCGCAAATGATGGAAACAAAAGAACATTAATAATTTGAATAGAAGGAAAAAAATGACTTTCCTTTTAGAATTGACAAAAGAACGCTTGCTGACATAAACAAATAAAATGGTAAGGCAGCCACAACCTCAAGATGAAAAATGTTTCAAAAGATTTGCAGACTCGGAACAGATACACGAGACAAATGTCCTTCCTGGACCTGAATATAGCCTAGAGAAACTTTACATGCATCCACCATCAGCAATTTGTAGCCCTTAGTTAAGAAGGTTTGTCACTAAAATTTCATGTCTTTGACTTATATACCCCTAAGAAGTCAAAATCTTGAAGGATCATATAAAAAGACTGGCAAAATTGTTTCCTTATTGCACACTGATGAATGATATTGTTGATCTCTTATATAAGTCAAACAAAGCATTAGCAAAATTCAAAAGACCAAACAAAAGCACCACTAAATTTGTGAAAATGCAATGGACCTCCAATTGAAACATTATAATATCTACTCACTTTTACTATAACTTCACTAAGATCAAATAAAGGGACATTTTAATAAGTACCTGCTGATGAACATCAGTAATGGACAAAGTCAAATGTAGAAACACCTTAATTGTTGCCAAGACAACAGCACCATTTGCATGTTGAAGTCTATCCTCGAGGAGATTCATAATGCCAAATATCTCATTGCTATCTGAGGGTATATATTTTGATAGCAAGTCAAGTACAAGACACTGCCCATTCACTGAATTCCTTGATCCTGCAAAAGTAACAAGCATAAAAGCTGGTGTTAGTAAATTTTTGTAAAGACAAAAATGTTTCATTATTTTTATTCTTCTTTTGCATAGGTAAACTGTGATAGGAATTACCAATTAATTAAGAATGCTTCATAAAGAATGAAAATAAAAAATAAATAAAATCTATTACAACTAAACTCCACTCAACAAAGCCTTATCCCAACTACTTGGGTTCGGCTACACGAATCTTATTCCACCATATCTTCTGTTAAATCAGAAGAGCTCATGGGTATCCTCACTATTTCAACACAAGTCATCTTTGGCCTTCCTCTGTCTTTTTAATGCATTCAACTTGCACCATATCACTCATTCACACTAGTGCTATCATTGATTTGCATTGCACATGACTGTACCATCTCAATTGGCTTTCCCTCATCTTGTCACTTATTGGTGCTACCCTTAAGTTCCATTAAATCATAAGCTCTCATGTCTTTCCTCACTGCTTCAACACAAGTCATTTTTGGCCTTCCTCTTGTCCTTTTAATGCCTTCAACTTGCACGATATCACTCATTCCTACTAGTGCAATCATTGGTCTGCATTGCACATGACTGTACCATCTCAATTGACTTTCCCTCGTCTTGTCATCCATTGGTGCTACCCTTAAGTTCCAACAAATGCATTCTTCCTTTCTAGTTTACGTGAATCTTAAGTTCCAACAAATCGGCTACATGAATCTTATCCCACCATATCTTCCATTAAATCATAAGAGCTCATGACTTTCCTCACTAGTTCAACACAAGTCATCTTGGGCCTTCCTATTGTCCTTTCAATGCCTTCAACTTGCATCATATCACTCTTTCCCACTAGTGCAATCATTGGTCTTTATTGCACACGACTGTACCATCTCAATTGGCTTTCCCTCTTCTTGTCACATATTGGTACCAACTTGAAGTTCCAACAAATTTGTTGCTTTCTAGTCTTACCACTCATCCATCTCAACGTCCTCATCTCAACTACACTTAGTTTGTGGAAGTGTTGTTTCTTGGTTGCTCAACATTCTTCTCCATAAAGCATGGCTTTCTTATAGCCATCTTATAAATCTCCTTTCAATTGTAATGGCAGGTGTTAACCACATAGCACTCCAAAAACACTACTCCACTCCATCCACCCTACTCTAATTCTATAAGCAGTGCCATCTTCTATCTCCCTTTCTTTGATGATTGGACCAAAATAACAAAAATGTCACTCTTGGATATCTATTGTCATTAATCTAAATTACTCCCATATTTTTACTCCTATTTTCACTAAAATCACACTCCATATATTTTGTTAAACTCTAGCTTATATTAAAGCCTTTTAATTCTAAAACATTATTTATGTTGGAGTATATGTATGTATTTGATTAAGGGTATTTATGTCTAATATATTACATGAGGGTATTCTTGTATTTTGATCTCTACCACTAATAAATACATGTATGGGAGAGAATACAGTAAATTCTCTACCCTACATTTTTCCTCCATTCCTTTCTTTCTCTTCTTTTCTTCTTCTCTTCTTGTTTTTTCTCCTCCTTCTATTCTAATAATTGGTTGTAGGTAAATAACTTGGTATTAGAGCCAAGTTTCAAACGTTAAAGAACAGCGAAGGATTCAGTTGATGTCAACAGGTCGTATGATGATGTTAGCAAGGTCGTATGATTGTTAGAGAGGGATGACTTCATGGATCGATAAAGTGTAATTTATACTCTTTTTTGAGCATTCTTTTCATAATTTTTTGAAGACCACAACCATGGTTTTTCACATAGAGGAAAAAATTGCAGATATGAGAAATCTACTTAATCTGATCAGTGTGGGAGTTTTTTTTTTAGGGATTTATCAAAGAGGACTGGTTAGTTTTTATGAGGAATCATCTAGAACTGGTCTTGATCAATTTGGTTGAGAATCGAGATCACAGTGTTGAGTTTTAGGCCACACTCCTAATGTCAAGTATTGTTCGTTCGTTTTTTGGACAAAAAAAATATAAATAAAAAAACCAATAGTACTCAAGGGTGTCAGATGTGCTTTTTACATAGATGTTCTATTGCAAAGTCCATTGCCTAATGTTCAGATCGATGTTGGTTGCGTGATGTCCAATTTACAACTAGAAAATGGTTTTACCCTATCATTGATGTGTGAAGCTTCTATTAATGGACTTATTGTGAAGCTGCGAGAAGACACACATCATTGGGGTCGTATGGTGTTAGTGTTTCTTTCTTGTGGTAGGTTCTCCTCAAAAAAAAAAAAAAAAAAAAAAAGGAAAAAAAATGGGCTGATAACCGTGACTCTTTCTTTGTGCTCTTTATTGTTTAAATTAGTGATATCTTGTGATCGTGGCCTCAAATATGTCAGAGGCCAGTGATGTTACTTCAGCCTCTTCTGGAGTTGTTGGTGCAGTGGTGAATGAAACTCCTAATGCACTTATTACAACAGTTAGATTTGATGAGATCAATTATCTCCCTTGGTTTCATTCAACCCAACTATATATTACTGGTAAAGGAAAATTAGAGTACCTTACAGGCAAGACAAAGGCTCTGGATTCAAAATCAGCTACCGTTCCGAAGTGGCAAGCTAAAAATGCTAGAGTTATGTCATGGCTTCTCCATTCCATGCAGCCTAAAATCGCCAATACATTCATGTGTTTTGCCTACTGCTAAAGATATTTGGGACTCTGTGATTCAGATTTCTCTAAGAAGGGGAATAAAGCTAGGATGTATGAGTTGCATCAGAAAGTCTCACAACCTCGCCAAGGTGAGGTCTCTCTCTTCTTACTATTTTACACTAAAAGGCTTGTGATAAGAAATTGATTATTATAAGACTTATCATCCCAAATGCTCGGAAGATATGGTTAAGTATAGCAGAGAGGTTAAGGAGAACCAAGTTTTTGATTTTCTAGTAAGGCTAAATCTAGAATATGATAGCATCCTTATCCATTTCTTTAGAAAGGACCCTCTTCCATCACTAAATGAAGTATATTCTTATGTTCAAGAAGATGATCATCATCATGCTATGCGCAATCCTTCACCACCACCTTCCATAGAAAAATCGGCTTCTATTTCTTCCTCTCAGTGTGGTGGTCGGGGAGGTTCTTGATGTTGTGGGAGTGGTGGTAGAGGTGGTTTTTTAAGAGATGACAGAGAGAAGCTCAAATGTGAGCACTATGGTTGTTCTAGACATACGAAGGACACTTGTTGATATTTACACGGTCGTCCCCAAGGATTTTCGAGCCGTCCTTCTCAAAGAGGTTCATATTCTGGAGGGCATGGAGGTTCCCGATTCACCAGTGGTGGGAGACTAAGTGCCAACTCAATGACATCTACTCCGTCAAAGACTACACCTATTACTTCCTGTAATCCTGTTATTAGTGCTTTTTTGTGTGATGAGATCGAGGCTCTGTGATGCTTTCTGTCTAGTTTGGATACATCTACTTCGACCCCCCCCAACCTCTTTTGTTTATTCAAGTACCTCTGCCTCTACGTTCAGTGCTAGTCTTTTTACCCCTGGTCATTCTTAGATCATTGATTCAAGAGCATCTGACTACATGACTAGTACATCATCATTTTTCTCCTCCTATTCCATTTGTTCTGAAAAGGATAAGGTTTGCATTGTAGATGGTTCTTAGTTTTCCATTGTGGGTAAGGGTAGTATTCCTGCCACTCCTACCTTACTCTTGTCTTTTGTACTTCACATGCTAAATTTTACCTTAAATTTTTTACTTGAGGGTCATTTAACAAAATCCTTGAATTGTAGTGTAATCTTCTTTCCTTCTTATTGTGTTTTTCAGGACTTGGATTCGAAGAGAATGATTGGTAGATGACATGAGGACAATGGACTGTACATCCTACATGTTTCCTCTCATTTAGTGTCCCCAGTACAACAGTTTCCAATTTCATTAATAAAGGACAACATTTCTTCTTAGCAGTTGTCTTAGTGGCACAATCGTTTAGACCATCATTCTTTATTTACCTTAAACAAATTGTTTCCTTAGTTATTTTCTAGTACTTATATTTCTTTTCATTATGCACCTTGTGAGTTTGCAAAACATTATAGAACTTCTTATCCAGTTAGTTTGAATAAAACTGCAACTCCTTTTGATATTATTCATTCTTATGTATGAGGTCCTACTACTACTATCTCTTTATTTAGCTTTAAACATTTAATTACTTTTGTTGATGATTACTCGAGAGTTACTTGGGTGTACTTACTGAAGTCTAAAAGTGATGTTTTCCTTATATTTGTCTCATTTCAAAAGATGGTTGAGACTCAGTTTAATAAGAAAATTAAAATTTTCCGCGCTAATAATGGAGGGGAGTATATGTCTCATACATTTTCTTCATTTCTAGATCAGTTGAGAATTGTTCATCAAACCACTTGCTCAAGCACTCCTGAGCAAAATGGGATCGCAGAAAGAAAAAAATAGACACTTGCTTGAAGTTTCACGTGCATTACTCAATGAATGTGCCAAAAAAATTGGGCTGATGTCTTTCAAACTGTTGTCTTTCTAATTAATAGGATGCCTACCAGGATTCTTGGGTTTAAATCTCCTATTGATGTCCTTTTGTTACCTTTTCATTTATTTCATATTCCTCCAAAAGTTTTTGGGTGTATATGCTATGTGCATGTTGATAAATCTCATAAAACAAAACTTGATCCAAAGTCTTTGAAATGCATATTCTTAGGCTATGCTCCTAGCAAAAAGGATAATAAATGCTATCATCCTCCTACTAGGAAATGCTTTTTTATCTATGGATGTCGTATTTCATGAAACCATCTTTTTTTTTGTATCTCAGTCATCTACTCAAGAGGAGCCTTCCATGTGTGACTTTTCTTCCTCTCCATTTCCTGTTTCCTTCTTCATTTTTTGATTCAAGTACTGGTGGCGAGGGAGAGAAAGGACTTAAAGTTTACTCAAGAAAAAAAAAGGGTGACAACTCCAGAGGATCCTCCTGCATCTTTCCATGATGTCCCTTTTAATCCCTTTCCTAACTTAGGTACTTCAACTTCTACTCCTCCACTTGTTAATGACTCTGATCTCCCTATTGCAGTTAGAAAGGGAGTCAAATCTTGTGTTTAGTACCCTATGGCTAACTATGTGCCTTACCAGTCTTTATCCCCCTTGTATCATCGTTTTGCTATTGGGTTGTCTCTATTTTTGTTCCTCATGGTGTTGCAGATACTTTGTGATGCTAGACAATAGGTATGATACCAAAGATGATGTAGAATTATGGCCAAGAATATCAATAAAATTCAAAGTGATGTAGTGGAAATAAGAAAAGATAAAGACCTGATTTAAAGTTTTTCCAAACCCAAAATAGGGGATCTTGGCCTCCACTAAGCTCGCATAAACTCAAGAAATCCACCTTTGGGAAAAACTATTCTTGGTTTTTAGACTTCACAACGGAATAATATACTAGTCAAGAGCTAGAAAGATAGAAAATTCTTTATTCATCAATTTCTTCATTCATTTATTGTAAAATTATGGGGAGGGGTTGCCTTTAAATAGGCTTGTAAGCTTAAACAATTAAAAACTTGCCAAAATTGAAAACTTCTTAGAATCTTTAACTTGCTATCCAAATTTTCTAAAATATAAAACTAAAAACTCATTTTCCTAAAATTAAAATAACGAAAACTTAAAACTTTACAAGAAAAAACACTATTCCCGTTTTTACTTGACACCCCTTATTAATTTAGTCATAACTTTCCAAATCACATCGGATTTGCGCAATCTTAGTCTCGATACAAAGGTAACTGAATAACC
>JAOXJP010212344.1:0-11855 GCA_025762735.1 Platanus orientalis
CCTTCTTCATCAACAACTCTCGTTCTAATATATATATATGAACATTGCTGAGATGCTTCCTCTATTTTAAGGAATGAATTTCCCATATCTCATCATCTATCAGTTTCTGCAACCTGAGTTTTGAGTTGTTTCTCATTGGTAGGAATTCAACATGATTCGTGGCTTTCAGCATGTCCTTTCATTAGAAAGAAAGTGATTTCCAGTCAAGAAAAAAAAAAAAAAAAAAACCCATCAACCAAATCTAATTCCTTTGAGATCTTGTTACAATTATTTTAACTTTGTCGAGGCCATTGATTGGTATCTTTGCCGTAAGGCTTTCTCAAAATTTGAACCGTGGCCATGTCTCAGTCGTTTTTCTCCATCTGACGCCATCCCACTGCAATTGCCCCTCCTGGTTATTAACGTGGGGGCCTATCCTTATATTATGTTTCTTTTTTCAGCAATCAAGAAGGATGGGACACCATCTCTAATCTTTTCTCTTTCTGGCACTCACCGAACTTAGTCTTGAACAACATCTAATCACACTAAAATAAAGGAAGGAAAACCAAAAAGAAAAGGACTTACCAAGTTAAACTGTTACTGAGAAAAATAAGTAATCCTCCATTGAAAAAATTGAAACTCCACCTTCTGAAACCTAAAAACATGGGAAAAAAAACTAAAATAATTAAAAATCAAAAAAATAATTGAAAGAAAAGAGGATAACATCTGCATACCTTTGAGATCAAGCCACCTTTGATATGGTGAAATTCATTGGAGAAGAGAAGAAGTTTTGAATTACAAGAGAAAGGCATAGGGACAATTTAATGGTGGAGATCTCAAAGAGCTTTGGTTTCAACAATTGTTAATTACAAAATTATTTGGTTTTTAATAGGAAACTTGATGAAGATAAAAATAAATAAATAAAAAATATGAAACTTGATAGAGAGAGAATAGGGGATTTTATTCCTTAATTCTAGGAATAATTTGCTAACTCATCCGATAGGTATGATCCTTGATTTCAAGATTTGTTTCCTACTTGGTTTCAACAATCCTTAATTACAAATTTCTTCGGTTTTTAATAGGAAACTTAATAGAGATAAAAATAAAAATAATAATAATAATAAATAGAAAATTTGATAGAGAGAAAATAAGGAATTTATTCCTTAATTATACGAATTATTTGCTAACTCATCGGATTAGTTAGAGTTCAAAGATTGTCCACATGTTGTGTTTACTTTATTAGGATTGTGGATAAGATCTTGAAGATTTTTTTGATTTGGTCGTTTGAATCCAACGGGATTCTTAACATTAGGGAACCCATGACTTATAGGAATATATGTCAGAAGCTTGAAAGAGAGAGATTGCTTTTAATTGGAAACTTAAGAGAGAGAATAAGGTTTGAGAGGGTGTTTTGAGAAAATTAAAAAAAAAATTAATTAGAGTATCCACGTGGATGAGAGAGAAAATCATATATATATCCAGTATATGATTGTTGGGCAGTATATCAAGTTTGGCAAATTTGCAAATTTTTTTTGAAACCAAGGATATATGATTGATTTGGTATAATTTTATAATATAAAATTACAAACTTACCTTTACTGTTTATAACAAACCGCTTACCTAATCCCTAATTTTCAATATCCTTATCCCACCTTGATTCATCTTTCTCCTTCTTCCCTTTTGGTTCTTTCTCATTATCTATTATGAGCCTAAATCTAAGGGGTTATGTAAGGGCTACGTAGGCAGGGGAATTAATTGTTTAGTTAGGGTTATTTTCGCACTTTCCAGTTTCTTTATTTCAGTTGGGTTGAAGCCCAGTCAATGGGCTGTTTAGAGTTAAGGGCCATGATGTTATAATGGGTAGTTATTTGTAATGCACTAGTCCGTGCACTTATGGGAGTTATTTTCCAGTTTCTGTAATGTCTATTTAAGCCATTTTCCCAGATGAATGCATTTCACGAATTTGAGTCCAATTGTTGTCGTGTGCATTAGGAGGTCACTGGCTCCTTGAATTGTCAGTATTTTCATACGATCTAATTACAAAGGCCATAACAAATTGGTCTTAGAGCCGCGTTCCTGCAGCAAGGCTGAGGGGACACGTTTGGCACAGCTTGCTGAGGCAGTTACTACTATACATGGAGAGACCGCCTCTTTTAAGGAAGAACATGATAGACAGGGAGTTCTTATAGAGGGAGTTTTACAACAGCTAAATAATTTGTCATCAAGCTATGATAGCTTGGTACAAATAACAGCTAAGCTAAGTGTAGGAGAGGGGATTTTGAACAATGCAAGGATAAATGCTAATCCCTTATTTGATGGGCACGGTGGGATCCAGGTAAGGACTCTCCGGATGGATTTTCCACTCTTTGATGGTGGTGATCCCAGTGAATGGATTTTGAAGGCACAACAGTTCTTCGCATACTGTCAGACGCCGGAGGATCACAAGTTGCAGATTGCTTCATTCCACATGGAGGGGAAGGCGCTGTCATGGTATTACTGGTTGACGGAGTCTAGCCCGGCAGCCAACTGGGAGGATTTTTTAGTGACTTTGCATTGCATTAGATTTGGACCCTCGGCATATGAGGATCCAGTGGGTGCTTTCACTAAATTAAGACAGATAGGGAGTGTAGAAGAGTACCAAACAACATTTGAGATCCTGTCAAACAAAATCACAGGGGTAAGTGAAGAATTTCATATAAGTACTTTTCTAAGTGGATTAAGAGATGAATTGAGGATTATTGTTACCATGTTCAAACCAAATACTCTCTTTGTTGCTTTTGGTTTGACTCGATTCCAAGAAGAGGAGGTTGGTAGGAGACAATATCCTTACCGAAACACACACATCCAAAATAGTCCACATCCAAACTCCCACAAGCTAGCACCACTCAGATTACCAGGACCAAATCCAATACCAAGACTTCTAGCACCACCACCCATTCCACAACCTAACCCAAATCCCCCTAGGAGATACCCTTTTCCCATTAAAAGATTGAGTCCCAGCCAAATGCAAGAGAGGAGAGACAAGGGGTTATGTTATAATTGTGATGAAAAATACCAAATAGGATATAGGTGTAGCAGGCCTAAATTATACCTACTAGAAGGGCTGGAGCTAGAAGAGGAGGCTTATGAGGAAGAGGAAGAGGAGGAGACTTATAACCAGGGTGACATGGTGGCTGTCCAGCCAGCACAGCAAGCTGAACTGCCGATTATCTCTTTACATGCTATAACAGGAGCTGAGTGGGAAAAATTGGTAAATATTCAGTTATAGTCCTTATTGATACTGGCAGAGCACATAGCTTCATAGATGTGAATGTAGCAAGAAAGATAAGGCTACCAGTGGAGGAGAGCCACTTGGCAGTCCAAGTTGCTAATGGAGCAACTTTTCCTTGCCAAGGTTGTTATAAGACAGTATTACTTAGGCTGCAAAGTTGCGATGTTTTGGCTAATCTTTATTTTCTAACCTTGGGAGGGTGTGATGTTGTATTAGAGGTAGATTGGTTAAGGAGTTTGGGAACATTCAGTGGAATTTTGCAGATTTGAGCATGAGGTTTCACATTGAAGGGCAACAACTATTGCTGCAAGGCTTAAAGCCACCCGATAACTTGCTGGAGGAGGAGCCAAGATTAAACAAGACTACCTTGGCCGAAGGAAGAGGTATTTGGCTACAACTAATGGAGGTAGATGACACTAAGGGAAGGGCACCAATAGATCCTATCATACAAGCTGTTCTGGACAATTTTCAGACAGTGTTTGCTGAACCAAGTGGACTTCCTCCCCCCAGGAGTCATGATCGTCAGATCCATCTCCATGAGGCAGCCAAACCCACCTATGTAAGGCCTTATCGCTACCCCTACTATCAGAAAGAAGAGATTGAGAAGCTGGTCAGGGAGATGTTGAAGGCTGAAATCATTCAACCTAGTCAAAGTCCCTATTCTTCACCAATCCTTTTGGTGACGAAGGCAGATGGGAGCTGGTGCATGTGCATCGACTATCGGGCTCTAAACAAAGACACTATCAAAGATAAGTTTCCCATCCCTAATATAGATGAATTGTTGGATGAGTTACATGGGGTTGAACTGTTTTCAAAGCTTGACTTAAGGTTAGGCTACCATCAAATCAGGATGAAACCTGTAGATGTGCCTAAAACTGCCTTTCATACACATGAGGGGCATTATGAGTTTTTGGTGATGCCCTTTGGGCTCATTAATGCACCATCAACCTTTCAAGGGTTGATGAATGAGATATTCAAATCTTATCTCTGAAAATTTGTATTGGTGTTTTTTGATGACATACTTGTGTATAGTAAGTCTGTTGAAGATCATGTGGTTCACTTAAAAATTGTTCTGGAAGTTTTGAGGCACCACCAGTTGTATGCAAAAGCTTCCAAATGTGTGTTTGGATGTCAGGAAGTGGAGTATTTGGGCCATGTTATTTCCCAAGAAGGGGTTAAGGCAGATCCCTTAAAGATTGTAGCCATGGTAGAATGGCCTGTACCTAAAAACCCTAAGGCTTTAAGGGGATTTCTAGGTTTGACAGGTTATTACAGAAAATTTGTTAAGGGTTATCGAAGCATTGCAGCTCCCTTAACTGCATTATTAAAGAAGAATTCTTTTAGTTGGAATGAAGAGGCCACCCAAGCTTTTGCAGCTCTTAAAGCAGTTATGGTGACCCCTCCTGTTCTTGGATTACTAGATTTTTCAAAACCTTTTGTGGTGGAGTGTGATGCCTCGGGAAGTGGGCTTGGAGCTGTTTTAATGCAAGAAAGGAGACCTTTAGCTTATTTAAGCCAAACTTTAAAGGGGAAGAACCTGTTCTTATCAACCTATGAGAAGGAATTCTTGGCTCTAGTTCTGGCCATTAAGAAGTGGAGGCATTATTTATTGGGGCACAATTATAAGGTAAGGACAGACCAACAGGCACTGAAAATTTTGTTGGAACAAAGAGTTGGGACTCCTTTTCAGTAAAAGTGGGTTGCCAAGTTATTGGATTTTGATTTCAGTGTGGAATATCGAAGTGGGAAGGAAAACAGGGCAGCCGATGCATTATCAAGGCTACCTGCTGAAGATGAAGGCTTAGACCCGCAGGTGAATGAGGCCACCTACGGGGAAGCCAAAGCAATCAGTGTGGTCAAAGCTACTTGGTAGGAAGGGCTCCAACAAGCATACAATCAGGACCCCCAGTTGCAGCAGCTTATCAGCCGTTGCCATCAGGGTGACCTAGACCCTCACAAGTACCAGATTCATGGTGGATTGTTATTTTATAAGGGCAGATTGCACTTGGGAACCCTAAGGCCCTACTAAGAATTTGTGCTACAACAGTATCACAGTAGTCCCATGGGAGGGCATACAGGGATTCAGAAAACACATGCAAGAATCAGACAAGAGTTCTTCTGGCATGGAATGCGCAAAGACATCAGGAAATTCATAAGGGAGTGTGAAGTATGCCAAAGACACAAAACAGAGAACCTCAAACTGGCAGGACTCTTACAACCTCTGCCAATACCAAATAGAGCATGGGTTGACATCAGTATGGACTTTGTAGAAGGGTTGCCTTTGTCTAAGGGATATAGTGTTATCATGGTGGCAATCGACAGATTTAGCAAGTACAGTCATTTCATTCCTCTAGCACACCCATACACAGCAGTAGTTGTAGCAAAACAGTTCATGGATAATATATTCAAATTACATGGCATACCACAAAGCATAGGCAGTGACAGAGATGCAGTATTTACTAGCCATTTCTGGAAAGAAATTTTTAGTATGAGTGGAACAAAGTTATTGATGAGTTCCGTATACCATCCCCAAACGGATGGCCACACCGAAGCAATGAACAAGTGGTTAGAGGGATACCTTCAATGCTTTACCAGTGACAGACCCAAAGATTGGGCCAAATGGCTAGCCTTAGCCAAATGGTCATACAATACCTCAGTACACTCATCGACAGGGCTTAGCCCCTTTGAGGTTGTCTACGGCCAGGCCCCACCATGCCTTTTGCCTTATGAGCCAGGGTCAACAGCTATACAAGTTGTCGAGGAGGAGATGAAAAGTTGCCACTTTATACGAGCCCTAGTGCGTGAGAACTTGCAAGAAGCTCAAACAAGGATGAAACATTATGCCGATAAAACAGAACGGAAAGGGAGTACAAGGTAGGGGACTGGGTCTATTTGAGGCTAAGACCCTATCGATAGATAACAGTAGCAGTAAGGAGGAACTTGAAGCTCTCGGCGAGGTATTTTGGCCCCTTTCAGATTATTCAAAGAATTGAGAAAGTTGCATACAAGTTAGATCTGCCCCAGAATTCCAAGATCTACCTGGTATTCCATATATCTTGCCTCAAAAAGAAGCTTGGAACCCAGGTAAACCCTAACCCTAGCTTACAGTCGGTTATGGAGGATGGGACATTAGCTCCCGAACCAAAGAAAGTGCTTGCAAGGAGATTAAAGAAGAAAAGAAATCAAGCTGGAGCAGAACTCTTAATCCAGTGGAAAGGATCAAATGAAGAACATGCAACTTGAGTGGATTTAGATGAGCTATGATAGAAATATCCAAAACTCGTGGGTGAGTTCTTCTGAAGAGAGAGGCTGCTGTTATGAGCCTAAATCTAAGGGGTTATGTAAGGGCTACGTAGGCAGGGGAATTAATTGTTTAGTCAGGGTTATTTTCGCACTTTCCAGTTTCTTTATTTCAGTTGGGTTGAGGCCCAGTCAATGGGTTGTTTAGAGTTAAGGGCCATGATATTATAATGGGTAGTTATTTGTAATGCACTAGTCCGTGCACTTATGACAGTTGTTTTCCAGTTTCTGTAATGTCTATTTAAGCCATTTTCCTAGATGAATGCATTTCACGAATTTGAGTCCAATTGTTGCCGTGTGCATTAGGAGGTCATTGGCTCCTTGAATTGCCAGTATTTTCATACGATCTAATTACAAAGGCCATAACATTATCTGCTGTTCCTTTTTATGAATTGGACAGGAGATAACATTGCCTGTATGAATTTTTTTTTTTGCCTGTCTCATTTTTTTTCCTTTTATCTCTCTTCCCTTCCTCCCCACCCACTCTTCATCTCTCTAATAGCAACAATGATCGGAAATTGAGTTGGAACTCCAATTTTCAAATAACTTTTTTTTTTTTTTGTATGTGTGTGTGGCTTGCGAATTTTATTTGGTTGATGTTTTGCAAAAGATTTCATAGTTGAGGATCTGGTTTAATCGTCTCCTAAGAAAACTTCCGTGCAAGTATGAAGGATTACAAAGGGTTGAGAAAGAGTTGATTCACCAAAAAATTGCTGAATACAAAGATTGAGAGATGTGGATAATTATCATAAAACGATTTATCTTATAGGGTGTCCCTTCTAGAGCAAGACAATGGTGCTGATGCATTAGCGTGTATTGTTGGGTCGTTGATGAGTGATTATGGAGAAGATCTTGCAGATGTTTGTGTAAGGGTTGACAAAAAGATTTTTTTGCTGCCATAAGGTGATATTGGCATCACCGTCCGAATACTTCTAAGCAAGGTTGTCTCGTATGGTGGGTTTTTTTTTAAGGGACTGATGGTTCACCTAGTTATACTCTTTCATGTCTTGAAAAACATGATTTAAGCGCAAAGGCTGTTGAGAAGATGATAGAATATATGAAATGAAGTCTTGATGTCTAGAATGAAAAATCAAAATCAAAATACTCATCAACGACTTTCTAGAATTGGTATATGGGTACACTATTGCTCAAATAATTAAGGCTGCAGTTGGTAGCCACTTGTACCGTAATCATTTCATTTGAATTTCCCAAAGCTTTGGTAGCCACAATGGGATGGTTTGTAATAAACTCATTCAAATTTGCACCAATTTGTGCTTGATAACATAAATCATTTCATTTTATAGAAAAACCTAAGATGACTTCATTTCTAATTGTAGTTAGGAAATCAATATAAATTTGAATGAGTTCCTTATAATCCATCACCTCATGGCTACAAATACCCTTGAGAAATTCAAATGAAATAACTACATTACGGTGGCTGTCAAACAGGCTATAAGTGTTTCAATCCTTGTTGATGCAAGCAACAAAAAATATGTTTGCTTAATCAGCAGTGTTTAAACACCATATGTTGTTGAACTAGCAATTCATTTTATGCGGTGGCTTGTGCACTATGATACCAGCCTCAAAATTAAATTACAACTTTTATATTATTTCATGCACTTGCTTATGAGATTGCCGGTGGCTTGTACTTCTGACACCATGAATAAAGATAAGTAAACCAACCTTTTTCTAAGGTGGAGGGCTTCACTTGTGATAACTGTTACTCCAAAATGGAGAAGTAGAAGATAAGGAAAACTTTTGTATTGTCTTGATTAGTTCAACATTTTTGCTTACAAGCCTTCTTCCATTTAAGTTACGGTGAGAGAGGGTGAGTGGATGAGTAGGAGAGCAAGCAATAGAGTTGGAGTGGGCGATAGAACATAGAATAGGGGTGGGCATGGGCCAAGCCATGGTAGGTCCAAGCCTGGCTTTATAATTATAGTCCGGGCTCAGACCGGGGCTTGGGCCTATAAATTTTTTGTAAATTTATGCCTGAGCCCGACACTAATTAATTGATCAGGCGGGGGGGAGGTAAGTCTAAACCTGGACCTAAATAAAAGTCTGGGCATCAGGCCAGGCTTAGATTGGGTTGGACTGTTTCGGGTGGGGTTTAGGCCAATCCGGCCCATGCCCACCCCTAACGTAGATGGAGATGATTTAGTAGGCCCAAATCCAAATCAAGGTTATAAAAGGAAACTCAAAATTTTGTTGAATTTTTTTTACTACTTTACCCTATACATACCTTTTTTTTTGTTTTGAAATATTTTGAAATTCAATATACGCTTTTTTTTTTTTGAAATATTTATTGAATTTTAAAAGATTTTAAAATTCAATACTTTTTTTTAAAATATTTAAAAATACCTCATCATTTGGTAATTTTACCTAACTTGATGAATGATATGGGAAAAATCCCTAAATTAAAAGAACAAAAAAGTATGAGTTGTAAAGCTTTTAAAAAGAAAAAATGGGGTTAATATGTAAAGCTGAAGGTTCCAACAGCCTCTTTGTAAATTTATAGTCAGTATTTTATTTTTTATAAATATATAGTATGTACACACTACACACACGACCAGCTATCATTTTCCTCCCATTTTCTTTAGCATATGATAATGTCTTGCACATTCGAGCGAAACAAAAGGTCTGCATTTGAAAACCTTCCTTCTCTCTTTCCCGACTCGTTAGATCTCTGTCTCTCTCCTTTCCCACATACATCCGCACGTTCGCTTGCCTCTGATCTCGAAACCCGACACACCCGTGGATGGAAGCAATCAGGAAACAAGCCACCAAGTTTAGAGAACAGGTTGCAAAGCAACAACAGGTATTAAACCCTATTTCTTAGTCTGATTCTTCGTTTCTCTAATCTCTGCGAGAGAGATTTCACTATCTTTAAAGATTTCCCTCTCAGTGTTTTTCTCTTCTATGTTCAAATTCTGCCTTTTTTTTTTTGGATTAAATTGATCGCTGCTGGTTAGTTGTTAGTGTAGATAAGCGATTACACGATTAGGTTTTGGCAGCTTGGATTTTGTAGCGTTTGTTATCTAGGGTTAGATTGTTTCATCAAAGATTGTAGTTCTAGATTTCAAGTTTTTCTGTGTTGATCATATTCTGGGAAGATTGTTTTCCTTCATGTTTTGGCGTTTGAAATGGGATGAGGGCGGTGGCTTTGACTTTTTTTTCTTTTTTCTTTTTGTGGACTTTGATTATGCCCTGTTTTCGCTTAATCAATAACTATTGGATCAAAGTGACACGATCAGACCTTGGAAAGACGAAATGTATATTTGGGGAAGCTAGAGCATGTTTATGAATTCTGACCTGTGAATAGAAAACAGAACAAAACGAACAAATTTGAGAAATGAAGCGCATTGGTCATATACTATGAATCCATGGTGGGTCTATAACTAGTGGAATTAAAATTTAACTAAATGAAGGCAGGGACTTTGGCTTTGCCTAAATAAACCAAACATTTGGGGTGTATGTGGATTGAGTTCATTTTTGTGTCTTAGTCTTTTTTTTTTAATTTTTTTGTATAAGAATAGAGCGTGTGTATAGCTGTAATTGGCTTTTGAAATATTGGGGGAGGGGGTTGGAGGAAGACTTACAAAAGGGGTGCTAGAGGTGTGATTTTGTGCTATCCTTCGTGTAAATTCCTGGACCGGCACGATGATCCAATGTCCAACCCAGCTTCACCTTGAACTGCTATTCCACCCCATCCCATACATGCCCTGGGACACAGTTTTGGATATCACAAGTGCAGGGTGCAGCTACATGGTTACTCAGTTGAATAACTAAACCATACATCATTGGCTTCTTTGCTTACATAAAAGCTAGGAGTACAGTTTTCTTTTTATCTAATTTGGACAGGAGACTATACTTATATGGTTAAATGAAGTGGCACAAATGACAGGCTGACAAAAGTTGTGGTTATATAACCCCAATACTCATTAGATCACGGATTTTATGTTGGCCACAACCTACATGAATTATGAACAACCAATTCTATAGAATAATTGGTTGTATTTCTTTCTTAATTTTGCAACAAATGTATCCAAGGTGCTTACATGGATATCATCTCTCCCATGCAAGCTGTTTATGTGGCAGGGCAACAAAATGTAGATGTGTGTGTGTGTTTTGTTTTGTTTTTCTTTTGTAAATAGTGTAGATGCGGTTTTATTAGCAAATGAATGTGTGGATGCAAGGACGAAGGCTAAGAAAGAAGGGGTGTTGTGCAACCCAAGGTTCAAAGCTTTGGTCAGCCTAGAAACGGAAACGTATCGAGGTTTCGGTGGATATGTATCGGAAACCATGTAAAAAATACGGAAACGATAGAAACTTTAGGGAAACATTGGATTTTTTTTTATGAAACTTCAGGATATGATATAATAAACAATAATACACCTTTAGGAACTCTTACATATACAAGATGGTTGTGGAAATTGATAACTTTATGACATACGATATCGCCTATGAAAAATATGAAAACACTGACAATTTTAGAATTTTTAAATGAGTTTCTACACGTATAAACATAATCTAAATATCATTAACTTCATCTAACATATGCTTTAAATTTAACATATTATAGCCCATGCACAACTCTACATTGGACTCTACATTGGAGTTGTATTTGAAGTAATTTTTTTTTCTTCAAATAACTAATTTTTAAAATTTTTTATTGGAAATAAAAAATAAAAAAAAACAAAATAGTACACATAAAAACATATACAATATGTTTCAATGTCTTCTTACATGTTTACTATATTTAAAAAAAAAAACATTTTGAAGTATTTTTTAATTTTTAATTATCTAAAAAAGAAATATTTTTTTTGCCAAATATACCAAAATATATCAAAATGTAGAGCATAGGTAATAATATTATATATATAAAAAAATCAAACTAATCCATGCTCATTTGGTTTGATTTCTTGATTTCTAAACATTTTTTCCTAATTTTTCAAAATAAAAAAATATTTTTTTTATTGAAAAAATTTTCAACTCCATGAAAGTGTAGACCAGGCATATACATTATATACAAAAAAAAATCTACACTAAAAAGACATGTAATTTAGGATTTACCAAAGTTTTTGTCAAAATTGGGGTTTAATCTTTGGTCCTTAGATCCGAGTTCAAATCATTGTTTTTGATGCAAAAGGATTCAAGTGGAGTCTTTAGATTTCTTAATAGATGCAAGATATATAAAAAATTGAAGAAAAAATGGGAGAATAAGGTTTCAGTCAGGACCGAAACCGATATGTATCCATCGAAACCTTTAAAAATTAAAGGTTTTCAATACAAAAAATACCTGGTA
>JAOXJP010212355.1:0-11854 GCA_025762735.1 Platanus orientalis
ATTTTTATTGGAATTAAAACATCATAGTTAGGCTACATCATAGCCCTAGCAAGAGAAATTAGTTCATAACTAAATGACGAAAAACCAGAAATTTAAACAAGAACATTCAAGAGAAGAGAAGAAAAGAAAATTTCTATTTCGAAGCTTCAAAAGAGAAACTCGAGCAGCTCCTTCTCCTCTTTCACGCCACCTCTCCTTGGGATGCTCTTCTCCAATTTTCTGAATGTTTTAAAGTGTATGTGAAGGCCCCTATTTATAATCTCTTGGTCAAACCCTTTATGGTATGATTTTAAGAATATTCTTGCTTGATTCCCGAGTTGGAAAATTACTAGCCACTTGTCATGCGAGGTTCTCATTAATGACGATTGATTTGGACAAAGTTGTCAACATATGATTTGTAGCTCTGTCTCCTAGCTTTCTGTGGCCATAAGAATCACCTCAATCAGATCTTTGGAGCGAAGGTTATTTTCAAATTACTGAATTATGTTTAAAATTTTTTTAGATTTTTGAGCTTCCACTTGTGACTCGAGTGTCTCCTCCAAAACAAATTTTTGGGGAATAGTTGTCAACCTAAGAGTTATAGATATATCTCTTAGCTTTCTGTGGCCACAAGAATCACCTAAATCGGATCTCTAGAAGGGAAGTTATGCCCAAAATACCGAAATAGGTTCACAAAATTTGAGAGATAATCTTGCCAAAACATGGATTATGATAGTTGTCAGTACCTAATTTCCCTTTTTTTTCATTACTTGACTATTTAGTTGGCTTAGTCCTCAAGCTTGACTCAATAATTTCTTCAATTCTTCTAAAATTATCTTCAAAGCCATGTCACCAATCTTCTAGCAAATTTCGGCCAAGGAAATCTCCATTTTAGGCTCTTTTACCTGAATTATTCATTTCCTGTTCAAATTAAACAAAGTGAAGAAAATTAAGATAAGAACTAATAAAACAAAGAGAAACAAGCAAAAAGTAAATACTTAAGGATATAAAAATGATGATAAAATATAAGCATATCATAAGTCCTTAAAATTTTGTAAAAATCATAATTGTACAGCAAGTTTTGTTTTGATGACATCATCCCACCAGAATTTTTTCAATACAGACACCCGATGGGAAAATAGTCATAACTTTCTCTACAAAACTCGGATTCACTTACCATTTTCTTTTGTTAGAAACTAGACTTCAAGAGCTTTCCAAGACAATATAGCTTGCTATCTAATTCATTCTAAATGTTTATTAGTGTATTTTTAAAGTTACCTCAAAATCTATTGATTCATACCATACTAGACGATATATACACTTTTTGAAAAAATTATCATAATTTATTTTAAGAAACTTCAATTTACTCACCGTTTATCACATTGGAAAGTAGACTCATAAATCTTTCCAAGCATATATTATTTGTAGGGTGATTCTTATGGGATTGATAAATAGTGACTTATGAAGTTGTGTCATCCGTATGGGATAGCTTCAAAAATTATCATGTCCTTGACCCCCTTTTTTTCTTTATTTAGTAAATTTTGTTTAACTTTTTCGTTTGGTGTCTATTTCGCATCTATTTCGCTTGCCATTTATTGCATAGGACTCTAGAATTCCGTGCCTATTCAAAGGTATAAGTTTCACTCACAAATTCTTTCTATATTTTTGTTAGTGTCTTTCTAAAGTTGTGTCAATGATCAAATCAGTATATATGTAATTAAGTAGTCCTATGTGTATACAGAACTTATGTGACATATGTTAGCATTCTAAGTGTGACACATGTACAGTAATATGTGTGTGATGATGTGGGGTATTACAAGTAACCCGATTTTCCCCATCGGAAGATGGAAGCTGTGTGTAATGGGGGACCACCTCTTGGCCAGTGCCAACAGAAGAGCTCTGTCGGCTTACAACACCGGCAAACTTAGAAAATGGCCAAAACCCATGACCCTCACCCGGTCTTAGACTTTGGAGTACATGCGGCCCAATAAAGCCAAGAGCCATGGCACTCTACTTTTCCCCTAGCCTATAAAAGATATCATGCTAAAATATGTTAGAAGAGTGCTTAGAAGCAAAATGAAGCAAAAATAACTCAAAAAGGAACAAAAAATCAAATATAGCAAATCTGTCTCTCAGGCTTAACGCCTGATTTTTAGGTTGGCGCCTGATTTTCAGGCCAACGCTTGATTTTTCAACCCCTGTTTTTAAAAATAGTGAAAAATCAAGTGTTACGCCTATAATTTAGGGTAGTGATTTTCAAGCATTAGAAAACCCAAAAATCACCCAAAGAACTTTAAAAATCCATTCTAAATCATTCAAATATCAAAATCAAAATAATATAATTTTATTCTAATGATTAAAAACCTAAAAATGCAATGAAATCTAAAAGAAAATAAACAAAAAAGCATTGAACGAAAACAAAATAAAAAAAACAATTAAAACTCATAAAAGCAAAAAGAAAATTTCATAAACAAAGTCAAAAACTTACCCCATCTGCCATAGGATTCTTCCATAAAGCTTTCTCTTGCACCGAGAAAAGCAGGAAGTGGCGACTTGATCCTCTTTGACTCATTATTGATGATGAAAAAGGGGATTTTTGTCAAAAAGTGAAAAAGGATTAGAAGAAAATATTGTGGGGACCTCTCCTATAGTTTGTAACTGAAAATAGCAATTTGAAACACAAAATGACAAAAGACCCAACCACGGGTCATTTAAAGTTGTAACTGCTCTTAATGCCTAATCGTGCTCCCAACGCCTGATAAAAATCAGGCGCTGAAGCAAAAAGTAAGCATTAGGTTTAATTTCTGCAAAATGTTGTTTTCAGCTATAAAATGACATTTTTAACCCTATGTAATTGGATGCATACTCTACCATTTCCATAAATTTTGTAAATACCCTAATTTCCCTTCCCCCAGAAGAATGAGAAGTTTGGAAAAGTCAAAGCCGGCTAGGGGCAACATTAGCCTTAGCCCAAATCAACCTAGATTGGCTACTGATAGAAGCAGCCATTTCCTTTTGGGATCCGACATCTATGGTTTTTCTCTTTGGAGAACAAGAGCTTTAACCCACTATTGAGGAGCTCGAATCCTTCTTAGACTGGGAACATTGTCTTGGCATTAGTGTCATCATGCCAACTCACAAGCCTAGCTACCTTAAAGGCTTTCACGCACTAGAAATATCCAAAGCCTCTCTACTTAAGGAAGTTACATGAGAGTACTTGCATTGCCCTTTCGACCTTTTATTGGAAAAAGGTTGGAAGAAGGTTGGTGACTTCACCAACCCCATCAAATTCAGAGCATTCACGTTAGTTTTCTTAGGACAGCTCTTGCTTTCACATAGCCACCATCACATCAATGGTGTCTTACTCAACATTTTAGACCAACATTTATAAAAGAAGACACTTGCACCTATGATCATCTTAGAGACCATCTTCAGTCTCTCACATTGTGCCCAATATCCTAGAGGACGACTATATGGTTGCCTAGCTTACTTAGAAGCTTGGTTGCGGGAGCATCTGTCGATCCTTACATCTTTCCTAGCTTATGTATCATGAGATCTAACTCTAGCATAGATCCACATCAAAAGCCGACCCTTACCAAACAAAGTGACTACATCAGGCTATTAGAAGCTACTAGTTGTCATACTTCCTAAACAGATTATTTGGTGTCATATGGCACAGAGCACGCTACCCACTTCTTGCTACTAAGGACCGTACATACATGGTTATCACAGGAGTCCACCAGAGTACTCCTTATGTACCCATATGTGTCCTTCAGTAATTGACACTTAGGCAAGATCTCTTCGACTTTCCCACGGTCTTCAAAGATATATGCAAGCTTGACCACCACACATCCAATCATACACAGTCCATGCTAGCCGCTTTATGGGATAGCTCGCACACTGGAGTCTAGGGACATCCATAGCTAGTATCCACAAAAACACATGTTATGTCATCTACATATGAGCCTTGGCTTTCACATAAGCCTCTATTATAGCCGGCCACCCCCGCAGTATCCGCTTCTTCAAACAAGAGACAGTGCATTGAATCAACATCTTCATCATACACAGAGCCTTCTCACACTCAAATAGAGTATGAGCAAGCATTAACAGACTTAGTTGAGAAACGGGCTTTACATACTCAAACCAAGGCTACCTTAGAAACTGAAATACTTTTGCGTACAAAGGCCGAGGTCTCATGTAAGTGTACCAACATTGGAACGAAACTCAAGCCGAGCTCATTCACTCTCTCAAAATTGAGCTCAATGACAGTAGGACTTCACACAAGGATTTGGGAATTCAGATTAGGCATAGCAATAACATGGCCTTTGTACAAGATCAGTGGATATAATCATGGGTTCACAAACTGTGAGAACAGATCTTCTCCTTGGGCTATGAACCAGTATCACCTCCACCACCTCTAGTGGTGCCTGATCATTAGATTTGTCACTTTATGTTGTCTTTTTTATGTATTGGGGCAAATACCCCCTCCTTTTGTAATCATTTCCGATATGAATATATTGTACAAAGTTTTGTTTCCAAAAATCTTATAGTTGGTTAAAGGACATGAATTCACCTATATGACATATGCACTTGTAAAAGCACCTGGCTATCAATTTTGAATGAAATAAATGAACTTTGCAAAGTAATAATGATAAATCCTTCCTTTCTTCCAACTCAGTTAAGCAAGCTACAATTGCTCCCCTAGAGACTTGACTGTAGAAGCAGAAGAAGGCACAAAGTAGCAAAGCTATGGCTGACAAGTCAACACCTCCTCATACTACAAGCACTACACCGCTTACCCTCCCAAAGGTATCCATGGGATATCCACTTCCTGGTAGAACCAATTTTGAAGATACCCTCTCAGATGGGTTCAAATTAGAAGTGGAGCGATCAATGGGGCACTTCATGTCCCAGCATGGTTAGACATCCACCCCCATGTCTGGTCAATCCTCTTCACCATCCCTTAGCTAACCCAGCACTAGTGAGCAGCCTTGAATTCCTACCCTTTCTGAGTTAAAGTATTTAATGAAGCAGGGAAGGCCCCATGGCCTGAGCACAGTATCCAAGCCACAACCTCCTAATACAGCCAATCAGACTTTATCACATGGCCCATCATATACACAGGGCCCCATCTATGTCATAGCCCAACTCCGAGCCACAACTACATACATGCAGCCAAAACACAAGGCCATTTTCAACCTAGAAGAATAGTATGGGCCTTCAACATCAAGCAAAAAGGGAAAGGAGAAAGATGAGACTAGTACACAAATTTCCAAGCTCGCAACAGAGTTAGAATTAATGAAAGGGGGGCAGTTGCCCATCTCTATGGACTTTGAGGATCTTTGCATCCATCCCGGAGGTGTGCTACCACCAAACTTCCAAATGCCAAATGTCAAGAAGTATGATGGTACCACTTGCCCTAAGATGCACCTCTACATGTACTGCAATGTTATGTTCTAGTAGGGACATGATGAGAGGATCTTGGTTCAGATGTTTGGTCAGAGCCTTGAGAAGAATGCAGGGAAATGGCTGGCAAGCCAAGAGAAGAGCAACATTAGTACATGGAGGGAATTGACACGGTCATTCCTCAATCATTACAAGTTTAACCTTGAGTTGCTCCCAACCAAAGAGGAGATTGAAAGAATGAGACCTGCATCAGGAGAGAATATCAAGGACTTTGCCTACAAGTGGAGATTAAAGACCACCAACCTGAAACACCCTATGTCCGAGGAGGACATAATATCAACCTTCATGAGGACATTGAGTCCCACTTACCAGCTAATGCTCTTGACCACGTCATAGAACAACTTCGCCGAGGTTGTCAACAAAGCCGTAAAGGTAGAGTTGGCCATCAAGGCAGGCTTGGTACTAGATGCACCTCTCACTCCAATCAGTTCCACTAAAAGTACTCCAAAGAAGGTAGCCGTCACCAAACCGGAAGCCAATTTTGTTCAGGCCATTGAGGTTCCTCGGCCTAGTTAAAGTAGTGGTCATGTTCTGCCTCTACCATAGCCAACCGAGAATTATCCTATAGCTATGAATATCATTCCTCCTCAAACACAACAATTCTATCTACCCAGATACTCAGGTGTGCCCAGAGAAGAAAAAAAAAAGAGAAAGTTCACTCCATTGCCCTACTCCTACAAGTACATCATGGAGTATCTCATTAAGAAGTTGTTGCAGTTGATTGATCTAAGTCCTCCACCTTATCCTCTGCCCTACCACTACAACCAAGCAGAACATTGTGAATACCATCAGACTCCAAGGCACACCCTTGTTTCTACTTGAAACAAGCCATTCAAGACCTGCTTGATGAGGGTAAGGTATCATTTGACCCTACATCCACCAATCCTCCATCAAATTCAAACATCATCTAAAATCCACTCCCCGACCACCAGTCACCAAAAGGGATCAACTTGATAGGTCTCACCAACACCCAATTCAACCCTTCTAGCTACATCACCAAGATCACAAAGCCTAAGAAAGTCATTTTCCTACACAACACCAATCAAGTGTCCACCACAAATGGAAACTTCCTGGAGCCCATTCCCCCTCCTGAATATGAGCACTTGCTTACAAACATGTGTGATACGGCCCCAGATAGCCCAATCACAGTTCTTCCCCCTAACATCAACATGTATGGGGAAGGTTCAGCAACTCATGACCCATTTTCATCACCCCATATCATCCCACCTCCATCACTATATGCCCAGCTCACCAACCTTTCATCACCTGACTAAGTCATCAATATTCCCCCACCCACCAGAATCCAATACTTGTTGAACTGAGTCCCCTTAGGCTATCTAGTCGAGGAAGTCATAAATCCTGAACTTTCAAAAGATGAGCTAGATGACTCACAACCTTTATTACCCTGTCTGGCAGAGTCTTCAAGCCGGTTTCATATATGTATCCTAAGAGCAAAGGGAAAGAGAAAATGATAGAAGAAGAAGCTAAGACAGAGGCACAAAAATAGACTAGAGAGGCAAAGGAAAATAAAGAAAATGAGATCTTCAAAGCAGCTATTCTAAAGTCTCACTTGTTTTTGATTGAGAAACTATCCAAGACACTAGCACAGGTCTCGATCTTAGGCCTTTTACTGACATTAGAGCAACACGGGGAGAGATTCTTGAGCATATTCAAAAAGTCCTTTGTGGAAGCATCAATCACACCGGACAGATTGGAAACTATGGTGGCCAGAGTATCAACTCCATGAGTCATCATCACATTCTCAGAGTGAGATTCCCGAAGGCAGCACATTACACAATAAAGCTATCTACATCACTGCTCACCACTCAAACATGTGTATCTTCCTTATCTTGGTAAACAATGGATCTGCCTTGAATATCTGCACCAAAGATATATTGGATACATTGGGAGTTCCCTCAGACTATGTGAAACCCAAACCATATGACATAAGGGCCTCCGATAATTCAGTGAGTCATGGCAAAGGAGAAGTGTTCATTCCTCTAATGATAGAAGGGAGAATGTTCCAAGTTCAGTTCAAGATACTGAGCATACCATCCTCCTTCACAATGTTGTTGGGAAGACCATGGATTTATCAGGCAGGCACCATCCCATCCACTCTACATCAGAAAGTGAAATTCATCATCAATAATGAAGTCATCATAGTTCCAACTGATACAGATGTTTTCACGATGACAGGGTGGAAAATACTAGGAGTCCAGAACCTACAAGTCCCAAACACTTTCACCTCATACCAATTCGAGGTTGTGCATGCAGAGAAAGAGGCAGCAGAGCTAAAAAGGAAGGCTGAAATACTTCTACCAAAGTTCAACATGATGGCCAAAATGAAGTTCGATCCAAACAAAGGCTTAGGCAAACATTCTCAAGGAAGACAAAACCCCGTCAAGGCCATCAGAGTGTCATATAAAGCAGGCCTAGGCTTCAAACCTCTCATTAAGCACCAGTTCAAGAAGAACAAGAAGAAGAAAGTTGGCCCTAAGACTTCACAGCATTTTGTATCAACTTCCAAACTACCCCAAGCTTGTGCCACCCTACCAACTAATCCACTAGATCAAATAGTACCATCCAAGCCCAGAATAGAACACATGCCAATAGAACCAGTCATAATTCCACCTCTATTCATCAGTCAACATCCTACCTACCACCTTGAGGCTACTCCTCATACCCATATGTCTAGCTTTAAGCCATCCATCCCTGAGATCTAGGAATGCTCAACCCCCAACACCTCAGAACATATGGAGGACAATCTAGCCCTCTAAGTTTACTCTCACTCCCCAATGATGTCGGATAAGCACTCTAATCAGTTTATTGTGAGTGAAGAGTTAGACTTAAAAGAGCTTGACCCTGACCAAGTCAACATGTAGGAAACATGGGTACCCATGGATGCTGCAGAGCAAATCGGGCAAGCCAACTCAGCTACAACAGAAGACCAAGACCAGGCGATGGATTGAATGATTGAGAAAAGAGGCCATAAAGAGAAAACTCTTCTCTACTTCAGTTTATGATTTGCAAAAGCTTTTAATCTTTTCTTTTCACCCCTTTTGTAAAAGAACTATATAAGACTTGATCCCTACCGACTCATAATTGTCAAAAGCATTCGACCAATGCATATGTAAGTGGTACGTAGGCAACCTGAAACACAGCTTCAGGCCCAGACACTTTTGGAAAAAATATTTTTTGTTGTTTACCCTTGTAGTCAAAGAACTACGTGCACCTTGATCTTGATAGACCAATGTTTTCAAAAGCTCTTATGGTAAAGTCAAGCATGTACGCAACCTGAGAAGTAACTTTAGGCTTAACTATTTTTCAAAAAAATATAAATTTGGTCCACACCAAGACCAGAACTATGGTTGACTTGATCCCAGCTAAACAAACTTTCCTAAGCTTGTGATCAGTACAAACATTGGGTATATAGGCAACTTGGAGTTCATTCCAAGACCAATTGCTCTTCAGGTATAAAAACCCATTTTCATGTAAATTCATACTAAAATCTTTTTCTTTCAAAAATAGGAGCAAGAAGAATGGAATGATGATGAATTAATGCCAAAAGAGGTGATGAAGGCCTTTGAACTCTAAGAGACCCGAAATCTTCCATCGGTAGAAGACCTCCAAGAGATCAATCTTAGGTCGAAAACCATGCCTAGAATGACAAAAATTGAGACCCGCAGCACTTCAGATCTAAGGCATGCCCTATTAAATTTGCTTCGAGAATACATAGACATCTTTGCATGGACTTATCCAGACATGCCTAGTCTAGACAAAAACCTTATCACCCATAAGCTTCCCACTTACCCGGATATTCATCCCATGAAGAAAAAGCCTAAGCATCTACAATCAAAATGGTCTCTAGCCCTCAAAGAAGAAATCCAAAAGCAACTAGATGTAGGCTTCCTTTTGTCTATCCAATATCCCCAATGGTTATTCAACATCGTCCCTGTACCTAAGAAGGATGGCAAGGTCTGAATATGTATAGATTATAGAGACCTAAACAAAGACAGTCCCAAAGATGACTTTCCCTTACCCCACATTGATGTGCTCATAGATAGTACTACCAGACATGAGATGATGTCCTTCATGGATGAATTCTCAAGCTACAACCAAATCAAGATGTCCGAAGAAGACCATGAGAAGACTGCTTTCACAACCCTTTGGGGCATATTCTATTACAAAGTTATGCCCTTCGGTCTCAAGAATGCAGAGGTAACATATCAACAGGCCATGACTGCCCTCTTTCATGACATAATCAACAAAGAAATGGAAGTATATGTTGATGACATGATTGTCAAATCCCGTCATAGCGAAGATCATCTAGCATATCTACGAAAGCTGTTTGCTCGACTGAGGAAGTACAAACTAAAGATGAACCTGAACAAGTGTATCTTTGGAGCCTCCCATAGAAAATTATTAGGCTTCATCATCAGTGAAAGAGGCATAGAAGTTTATCCTTGAAATGCCAAAGCAATCATCGGAATGCCTACACCTCGCACAGAGAATGATGTACACAGTTTCTTGGGTCATATCCAATACATCAGTCACTTTATTGCTCAGCTCATTCCCATATGTGAGCCCCTGTTCAAACTATTAAGGAAGAATGTTCCAACCTAATGGAACAATGACTGTCAGATTGCCCTTGACAAGATCAAGAACTATCTGCTAAGCCCACCTATGTTGGTCTCTCCAAGGCTAGACCACCTGTTGATTTTGTATCTAACTATACATGATAGTTCCATGGGATATGTACTGGGACAACACGACAAGACAGGGAAGAAGGAACAGGCCATCTATTATTTGAGCAAGCATTTCATTTACTATAAAACCAGATACACTCCTCTTGAGAAGACCTGCCTTTCTCTAGTCTACGTCACCAAAAGACTTCAACACTATTTCCTTTTGTACAAAGTGTTCCTAATTTCTCAGGTAAATCCCATCAAGTATCTATTTAAGAAAACTGCAACCATAGGAAGAGCTGCCCAATGGCTTAAGATGCTATCAGAATTCATCACATATGTCTCACAAAAAGCTATCAAGGGGCAAGCCATAGCTGACTTCCTAGCAGATGGACCAACAAATGAACCTTCATCATTAAAATTTGACTTTCTAGATGAACACATACTTTGTGTTAAAGTTGAATCATGCAAAATAGTCAGATGGAAAATGTGCTTTGATGGGGCCATCAATCAGCTAGGCTGCTATATTGAAGTCGTGATCATTTCCCCTTCAAGTGTCCTTATTCCAATTACCACAAGGCTACACTTTCAATGTACCAACAACATAGCCGAGTATGAAGCTTACATTATCGGTTTGAAAGCAGCCATTGATCTTGGCATTAATGAACTAGAAGTCTATGGAGATTCATTTTATCTTTCAAGCAATCGAAAATTGGTTCATCCAAGAGAAATTCTTAGACTACCATGAATGTCTACAGATCCTATCTAAGAACTTTGAACATTTGACTTTCGACTACATTGGCAGAAGAAGGAACAGCTTTGCAGATGCTTTGGCCACGCTAACTTCAATGATTGACATCCCTCAAGGGGTAGACATGTCACTAATTGAGATTGAACAGAGAAATGAGCTAGATTATTGCCTCTAGATTTCAACTACTAATTTACACAGAGACTCGTGGTTCCTCAACATTAAGAATTATCTAGAAGATTAGACTCTTTCATCCATGGCTTCCAAGAATGATCAACGTTCTCTGTGGAGATTAGCAGCTCAATTTGTTTTACATGGTGGGACCCTATACAAAAAGTCCCCTCATCATGTTCTCTTGAGCTGTGTTGCCAAAGCTAAAGCCTTCATAGTCATTGAGGATATCCATGGATGAGAGTGCAGCCCACACATGAATGGGCTCATGCTTGCCAAAAAGATTCTTCAACTAGGCTACTATTGGTCAACTATGGAATTCGATTGCTATCAACATGTAAAAAAGTGTCACACTTGCCAGTCTTATGTCAATATCATCTAAGCACCAGCTTTAGAACTACACAACTAAACTACTCCTTGGCCATTCTCCATGTGGGGAATTGATGTAGTAGGACCCATGTCTTAGAAGGCTGCTAATGGACATTTGTACATCATTATGGCTATTAACTACTTTACCAAATGGGTCGAAGCTGTATCTCTAGCAGCAGTCATAATGAAGAACACAGCCAAATTCATACGAAGAGATATCATTTACCGATATAGTGTTCCTAGCAAAATCATCATTGACAATGCAACCAATTTTGTGGGAAAGGATCTTGAATTACCCTGTAAAAAGTTTAAGATTCACCATCATCAATCTTTTCCATATAGACCATATATGAATAGACTAGTAGAAGCAGCCAACAAGAACCTCAAGAAGATCTTACAGAAGATGACTGCTAATCACTCCAACTGGCATGAAATG
>JAOXJP010212366.1:0-11854 GCA_025762735.1 Platanus orientalis
CCACACTTGGCGATTACTCTCTCTCGCTTAGGGTTTAGGGGGTCAGTTTTTTCCTTCCTTTTCCTTTGGCATAAACAGAGGCGAAGGGAATGGGGCAAGGCCCTTCTTCTTGTGCCTCATCTGGTTATCACATGCCAAAGCAGATCGGCAGCAGTTGTGGAGGTGGTGATGGTGCTGGAAACAGCAGCGGCCGCATCACAGGCGGCAAGCGGCATTGGCGTGGTGGTGGAGTCGAAGCTGATGGTGAGGAGGACTTGGACCTGACATTGGGCTTGCCAGACGAATGCCTGGCATGGGTATTTGGGAAGCTGGGTTCCCATGATAGGAATGCATGTTCTTTGGTTTGCAGGCGATGGAAAATCGTCGACTCCAAATCAAGGCAGCGTCTGGTCCTCCTTGCCGGCTCCGATCTTACTCCTATCCTTCCACATTTACTCTTCCGCTTCAACTCCGTCTCCGTTCTTTCCCTCAAGTGCTCCCGCAAGCTCATTAGCATTGACGATGATGCCCTTTCCCGCATTCCTTCCCTCCTCACATCCCTCAAGAAGCTCAAGCTCAAGGGTTGTGTCGATATCTCTGATGACGGCCTCCACGCCTTCTCCATGCGGCGCCCCCCTCTCCTGACCAAGCTTTCCTTCGCATCTTGCACCTTTGGTGCCAGGGGTCTCAACTCCCTCCTCTCCAACTGCCCCAGCCTGCAAGACCTCACCCTCAAGCGGCTCAGAAAGCTAGACGCCCAGAGCACTCCCCTATCCATCATCGACGTCGTCGTCGACATCAACGACAATGGCAACACCAACAACAACCATACGGAAGAAGGCAAGAAGAGCCATACCCACCATCACAAGCTGGAGCGACTTTGCCTGAAAGATCTTCACAATGCTCGACTCTTCGCCCCCCTTCTCTGTTCCTCTGTGGCTTTGAAGACCCTCATCGTCTGCCGGAGCTCTGGTAACTGGGATCGGGTCCTGGAGAGCCTCCAACAAGGTGGAGGAGGGGGCAACCTCACTGAGATCCAGATGGAGAATGTCCAGCTGGGGGATGCTGGCCTCATCGCAATCTCCTCTGCCTGCCCCGATTTGGAGGTCCTGTACCTCAGCCGAGCCTCTGATTGTACTGATGCCGGCTTTTCAGCTGTGGCCAACTCCTGCAGAAAGCTCCGGAAGATTTATGTCGATGCGTGCAGCAAGTTTGGCACCAGGACCGTTGGGGATGATGGCATTATGTCCCTAGCCACCAGCTGCTCCCAGCTCCAGGAGGTGGTGCTGATGGGCGTCCCTGTTAGCGTCCTATCCCTCAATGCCCTCGCCTCCAACTGCCCAGCCCTCGAGCGGATGGCTCTCTGCAATACCGACTCTGTGAGGGACCCAGAGTTGGGATTTGTGGCTGCCAAATTCTCCTCCTTGAAGAAGCTTTGCATCAAGAACTGTCCAATCTCCAATGCTGGGGTTAAGGCCATTGGAGCTGGCTGCCCCAATCTGGTGAAGCTAAAGGTCAAAAGGTGCAGAGCGGTGACACTGGAAAGTGTGTTTCACTTGAACCTGCAGAGAAGGTCGTTGGTCGTTTCGGTTGATGCTGGGTCCTTGTCATTTGAGGGGGAGGAGGTGGTTGCCGCAGAGGATGAAGTAGCAACAATTGTAGTCGCAGGGCGGAGCGGTGGTGCTGGTGGCTTTCGTCGTGGAGCAGCATCGGCAACAGCCACTGCGACCAATAGTAGGATGACAGATGTTGTTTGCAGCAGCAGAGGTGCTAGTTTACTTAGGTCTAAACTGGGGGCTGCTCTACAACTTAGGAGGCCTAGTTCTGATGTGCCTTCCACCTCCTCATCGGCACATGCCGTTGCTCGTGCACGTAGATGATCCATCAGTGGATAAGCATCCATCAATCCTATCGTTTTTGTTGGATTATTCTTTACAGTCTGTGTTCTCTATTCCTCTCTGGGGTTCGTTATTCTGATTTGGGGTTTGGAGATTATGGTGCTAGGAATCTGTGAGGGCCGAGGAAGTATTTCCGTTGCCAAGAAATCATAAAATTTGTGTTCTGTGATTCCTCCTTTATGATGAAACCGTCTTTCCGGATCTACACTGATGGTTGTGGCATGGAGAAGGCATTTTATTGCCTCCTTTGGAACGGCCCAATGCATCTGAGTTTGTCAGGTTCTCTCATCGTCTTGTTTTCGAAGTAAAGGGTTCTTGAACTTGAGACGAGTAATTTTAATTTATTACAAATAAAAAGAAAAATGTAATCTTTGAAGTGATAAATTTAATTCTCTATCATGTCAAGGCATTCTTATGCTAGATTGTAAGAGGTTGCTTAAAGTATTTCCAATTAAAAGGTCTTAAAACACAACAATTTTTATTTATTTTTGATTTATATATGTAACCCCAAATTTAGTTGTGACGTTGAAATTGATGTTCAAAATACCCATTTGCGTGTGGCTGGTTTATTATTTGATATAAGTGGGAACATTCATTTCATGCTTCCCTTAGAAAGCTTATTAATTACAGCTATCCATGAATGGAACAACACACCTTTAATTAAAACCTTGTTGCACAACTATAAATCTAACAAAACTTGAAAAAAGAGCAGAAGAAGATGGTGAAGATTAACTTTTCATTGAATAAAATAGACAGCAACGTTTTCATCCCATTATTGATTCAAAACACCAATACAAACATAAATCAAAGATCACCTAGTTGCTGCCATGATCCTCAAGCATTCTTGAGCAATCTTAAATGTTTTCTTGAAGCTGTGGAGGTTTTGAATTGTGGGATTTTGAGAACTCGTGGGTGAATGAAAAGTAGGTGAAAAGTACCCCATTACGTGTGAAGTAGAGTATTTTATATAGGCATGGCGACTGCATTTGACGCCATATTGAACTCCAAGTCGCCAACTGAAGTGTTGAACTCCAATTGTTTGTTCTTTTCAAAACCTGATTGTTGCAACCAAATGTGTGCCCTTCATCTAACTTGATGCAAGATCAATGGTTGAGAGTAACTCCTTGACTATGTGGGACTGTTGCTCTTATCTAATCATAACTTTAATACTTTTAAGTAGGATATGATAAGATAAAGGAGACAGATTGTAGATTGTGTCCTTGCTGGTGTAGATTGTCATTATAATGACCTGTACGAATTGGCTTACTTGTATTTGCATTGGGCTATTCCATTAGACTTATGGGTATTTTAGGACTTGGTAAATTTTCTTTAATCACGAATTTTTGGTGTGAATAAGTGCCCTTCAAAAAATTTCCACGTCATTCATGAATGAAGTGACACGAGTTCATTAATGCATTTGTTCAAATTTTAATGTGAAATTACATTTTTGCCCTTACATTTCCAAGTGAAAAAACATGTTTGTCTTCCATGACTAAGAGTCTTTTCAAACAGATTTGTGAAAATTCCAAATTCCCATCTTTTAGGTGTGTCTTTTCAACTCATGTTAAGATATAACGATTATAGTTTGCCGACTCCTCACGTTGACTCCTTGACTCCTCCAAGTTAACTCTATTTCTAAACCTCATGAGTTGAGTCATGCTATTGGCTCCAAACTATACGTAATTCACTAAGTCAAGTTGCTAACTTGGTAGAGTCATTTAACTCGGACCAATTCATGTGAGTTAGCCGAGTCTTGTAAATCTTAAAATGATTTGAACCCAAGTTGTAATACAATAAGAAATTTTAATTGTTTTGGGATTGAGATTTTTTCCCTAAAGTCTCCAATAAGTGAGCTATCAAAGACATTCAAAACCATAGAAGAAAGAAAGAGTAAAGAACTTGAAAGAATAAAGGCTAGAGTGACAAGAAGATTAGACTTTAAGCTTTAATTTCTAACCATATAAACCAAAATCTTGGAGATTGTATGTTATTTTGTTTTTGTACTTATGTTGGAAAGATGTACTTTGTTTTTTTTTTAATATATTAATACTAATAGTAGTATTTTTGCTTTAGTTTAGACATAAGAATTTAAAGGTTCAACATGCTAATTTATAACACGAAGAAATTGGACCAACTATGGGTCAAGAAAGATGACTTCAAGTGCTTGGTTATTCACACTCCTCTTAGAGTAGGAAACACCTCAAAATGGTATCTTAATAGTGGGTGCACTAGGCACATGACAAGGGATAGATCATTATTCAATCAACTTGAGGAAACTCAAGATGAGAATGTCACTTTTGATGACAGAAACTCAGCAAAAATTGTTGGAAAGGGAACCATTGAACTTCCTAGATTTTCTAAGTTGAATGATGTGCTATATGTAAAGGACTTTACACATAATTTGCTAAGTATTAGTCAAATTTGTGATAAAAACTATCATGTGCTATTTGCTAAGGAAAAATGTGAAATTAAAGAAAAAAAATAATGAAATGATCTTAGGACAAGGGATAGGGACAAGTGATAATTATTATATATAGAACAAACCAAAGAAGGTTCAAACACTTGTCTCATATCTCAAATTGATGAGACAAACCTTTGGCACATCAATTTCAAGGATCTTAATAGACTAAGTCGAAAAGATATCATAAAAGGATTTTTTAAGCTAAACAAAATTGAAAACTCAATTTGCAATGGTTGTCAACTAGGAAAAAAACTAAGGTCCCACATAAAAATGTCAACCAAATTGGCACTACTAAACCCTTGGAACTTCTACACATGGACTTAGCTAGTCCTACTAGAACAGAAAGTCTAGGTGGTAAGAAGTACTTTTTAGTGGTTGTAAATGATTCATCTAGGTTTACATGGGTAGCCTTCTTAAGAGAGAAATATGAAGCATTTAATGAATTCATACACATGTAAGAGAATACAAAAAGAAAAAGAACTAACCATCAAGAGGATTATGAATGACCATGGAGGCGAATTTAAGAATAAAAAATTCACAAATTGGTGCATTGAAATATGAATTAAATATGAATTCCCAACTCCTAAGACACCCCAACAAAATGGGGTTGCCGAACACAAGAATAGAACCTTGCAAGACATGGCTAAAGTAATGTTGTCCAACAAAGATTTCACCAAGATATTTTGGGCTAAAGCAATAAACACTAATTATTATATAATTAACTGAGTCTTGGGACTTGGTACGTTTAAAGAGCCTACAAAATCTAGAATGACATGAAACCTAATGTGAAGTACTTCAAAGTTTTTGGAAGTTCCTATTATATGCTAAGAGATAGGGAACACTTTGGGAAGTTTGATCCAAAGAGTGATGAAACCATCTTTATGAGTTAGTCCACTAAGAGTAGAGCCTGCAGAGTCTTTAATAAAAAAATTCTAACCATTGAGGAATCAATCAATGCTATTATTGATGACAAAGGAAAGGACAAAATAGAATCCATGCCTATACCTTAGGATCTCCAACAAGTAACAGAAACTCCAACACCTGAGTCAGATAATGAGTTTGAAATGAGTCTGATGCAGAAGTAGAAGTTGTTCAAACAAATCACAAAGAGAATAGACTCACAAAGGGACACTCCACTACTGATATTATAGGAAATCCGACGGATGGTGTAAAGACAAATAAGGAAATTGAAAACATAATTAGTCACATGTGTTTTACATCCAAAGTAGAGCCATAAAAAGTAAAAGAGGGGCTTGAGGATCCAAATTGGATCAATGCCATGCAAGAAGAACTGAACCAATTCAAAAGGAATGTTGTTTGGTCCCTAATTGAAAAATTAGAGGATAAGAATATTATAGGAACTAAATGGATCTTCAAAAACAAATTAGATGAAAATGGAACTTTTGTTAGGAACAAAGCTAGACAAGTTACCATGGGGTATGCCCATCTTGAAGGGATAAACTTTGAAGAAACTTTTGCTCCTGTGGCTAGACTTGAGTCCATTCGAATATTGCTTTCCATAGTATGTTTCCTAAAATTTAAAGTATATTAAATGGACATAAAAATTGCCTTCCTAAATATCTTGTTGCAAGAAGAAGTGTATGTGGAACCACTCGAAGGGTTTGTGGATCCACACTTGTCAAACAATGTATATAAGCCCAAGAAAGTATTATAAGGGCTGAAGCAAGTTCCTAGAGGTTGGTCAATGTAAACCTCACATATCTTGTTGTAGAGATAGTATCTCCAGATCTTTAAAGCGAACACAACAGTTGTTAATTATAAATCATGTGTGAGATAGTTCAATTTATCCAACTTTAGCTATTGTGAGGCTTATACAATCACCTTGCCTTACTGCATAAGTACATAGCCTAATTTTTTCATCGAAGTGTCACAATACACAAAATAACCTTTGGAAATCAAAGGTAAAGTAAGAATTGGTGCAAACACGAGGCAACCCTTCAACTCTTTGAAGCTCTTCTCACACGCTCGTTCCATTTGAACTTAGCGTTCTTTTGAGTAATCTTTGTCAAAGGTCCCGCAATACATGAGAAACTCTCAACAAATATTCTGTAGTAGACAACTAAACCCAAGAAATTACGAATCTCATGCACATTTGTTGGTCTCGACCAATTCACCATGACCTCAATCTTCTTGGGATCGATATAAATCTCATCCTTGGAGATCATGTGACCAAGGAACATAACTTGGTCCAACCAGAACTCACACTTATTAAGCTTCACATAAAGCTTCATTTCCCTCAAAATATGTCATGTACTCCTCAAATTCTCCTTGTGCTCTTCTGGACTCTTGGAATAAACAAGGATTTCGTTAATGAACACAATCACAAAATATCCAAATGAGGTTTGAAAACTCGGTTCATCAAGTCCATAAAAGCAACAGGGGCACTCATCAAACTGAATGACATAACTAAGAACTCATAGTGTCTATATCTAGTGAGAAAAGAAGTCTTTGGTATGTCTTCCTTCTTGATTTGGAGTTGATGGTAACCTGATCTAAGGCCCATCTTCGAAAAGACCTTGGCACCTTGTTACTGATCAAATTAGTCACTAATTCTCAGCAATGGACACTTATTCTTCACAGTCAACTAGTTGAACTATCGATAGTTGATGCACAACCTCATTAAACCATCCTTTTTCTTAACAAAGAATATCGATACACCCCAAGGCGACACACTTGGGCGAATGAAACCCTTGATAAGAAACTCTTGGAGCTTCACCTTAAGATCATTCAATTCCATTGGTGCCATATGATAAGTGGATATAGAAACAAGTGTGGTATTAAAGACTAAGTCAATAGAAAACTTGATTTCCCGGTCCAGAGGTAAACCAGGGAGTTCGTCTAGGAAGACATCAACAAAATCTCTAACGACTAGGATGTCATCAATCTGCTTCTCTTCAGGCTAGCCATCAGCCACATAAGCCAAATAGCCTAGGCAACATTTCCAAAGAAGTCTATCTATCTGTATTGTAGAGATCACACTCTAAAAAGAGTAGTCCTTCACTCATTGAAATGAGAACTTAGGCTGATTAGGTAGATGGAGGACTACCTCTATAATGCCGTTGATCCCAGACTCGGATATGGGGTCCGTAGTCATCCTAGATTCGGGTTCGTTACTTTCACATTGATTTGAAAACCAATGTTCATAATTCAATAACCATAAATTCACAGTTCAATATCCATTAATTTGTAGAAGTGTATTCATACTTATAATTCAATAATTACAGAAGTATACATCAATCTCATATAGATCACAATAGTCCAATAATCAATAATCGCAATGGATGGTAAATGAGATAATCTCTAATATTAACCTAAAATAGTACTAACACATCCACATAACGTATGAGTCAACAGTATACATCAATAGGGTGCTCTTTCACCCAAGCCACAAATAAAGAGAAAATAGAATATACAACCTCTCAATAAAATCCACAATATCGTGGTTTATAGTATAATCAATAAAAAACTACTATAAAGAAAAGAAGAAAGGCAGATATTGCCGTACCAAGTCCCTGGAGTGGAGAACCTACAGTCATAGTCAATTTGAAAATAAATGGCTAGGTTAGTCCTAACCTGTAAGAAATCTAGCTGACTATAGATAATAAGAAACAAAACATGACTTTAAGTACTAGCATGTTCAAAGGTAGATATAAAACTGAACAGAGATCAGAGAAATGAATATAATCATGCTAGTACAAACATAACAATTACCAAATGTCAAACAAAGTCAAGTCTAATACAAAATTCTAAGTTCGGATTATAATTCAATGCGAAGATCACAACTCACAAGTTCGATGACTTATGTTAGTCTTGAAAGACCTAATGTTCGATAATTTGGACTGTTTAGAGTTCACTATTTCAAAAAGTTTCAAAGTTCACATGGTTAAAGTGTTCAGAGTTCAATTTCATTAGTATTTGGAGTTCAAAGATTCAAAGTGTTCAAAGTTTGATATTTGAAGTGTTCGGAGTTCACATAGACCAATATTTGAAGGGTCCAAAGTTTGATATCAAAAGGTTCAATTTAAAGTATTCATATGCTCTGGTAAACCCCATGGGTAAGGTCCTGATCTTGTGCCAAACCCGATGAGTAGGGCCAATATCCTTGTTATAAGCCCAGAGATAGGTTCTTGATCTTCTGTTTAAGCCCCAGAAGTAGGGCCAATATCCATGAGCTAAAGAACATGTACGAAGTACTTTCTCACACTTTAGCCTTGTGAGTAGGCCTAAATAGTCAAGGACACACTTAGCCCAGTATCAAGGCCCACATAATTAACGATCACACTTAACCTTATGATGGGTCCTAAAATGGGTCAAAGGTTCAAAGTCTACTAGGTTTCATATCAATATGTTCGAAGGTTCACACAGTTTCAATAATCGGAATATTTCTATAATGTATAAAACAAACATAGACATAACATTGTCATGATTTAATCATTTTAAAGGCATGTAGTTCATTTAGATTCGATGTTAGCACATGATTCGATATTCTTAAGACCATAGTCAGAATAATTCATTAAGAATCTACACAATTCAATGATTCAACTAGAGAAATTCGTATTTAATGATTCACATGGTTCATATAATCACATAAGAATCATAAAGTTCAATAGAATCAATGAGTTCAACATATATTTATAGAAATTCAAAAGTTCACATGATTTTCTAATCGTAGAGATCATCCAAATATCACTTCTAGTGTTCCAAACAAAGGGCAAAGAAAGATTACCTTTCAAAAGGATCACTGATAGTGTAGATCTTGAAGGATTCACAATTACACGTAGATTTCAAAGGTTCACATAGGGAAAATTTATATTTCATATAATCTAAGAGATTCAATCAAGGAAGACAGTCCACACAATGTTTAAGAACAATGATCTTTTACAAAATAGGTGTAAATCTAAAGAACAAACAAGAAATGATTCAAAACATGGATTTGTAGAATTTTCAAAGATTCAAATGAGAAATGGGTTTTATTAAGCATAGAGAGCAAAATACTTACTAAAAAAACTAAAATTCATAGATCTAGCATGGTTCAATGGGTTACATTCAAAGATTTCTAATAATCTCAAGGGATTTAATGGATAACATCACACGATCTGAAAATCAAAGAGGGAAACACATCACATCACCGATAGTAAGCAAGATTTACTTACCAAAGTTAAATCCAAAAAGCTTATAAGCAAAGGAACCTTCACTTCACTTCCTCAAATCACATTTCTCTATAATATTAGAGTAGATCTAACATCAAATAAATGAAACTAAGATAATCAAGGAGAAAAATCACTTAATATAGCAAAAGTTCTCGAGATTTGGTTGAACTTACCAAATTGGGGAAGAATTTCTTCTCATTCTTTTCCAAATCTCCCAATTCTCTTTCTCTCTTCATTTCTATATTCTAAGAGGTATAAAAGACCCAAACGAGGTCATATAGTTGTTATAAGTCGTCACAAATGAGATCCCACTCATGTGGGGTCAAATAAGAGTAAGACATATCATAAAAGAGGCAAAAATCGTAATTTTTGAAATTTCAGCATTTTTAGGTGTGATTGATCACGGAACATCTAGAAACCACCCAAGGGCTTGGCCCTTGTTTCATGATCGATCAGTCCAAAATCATGATTTCGCAATCGATCATGAGATCCGTGATCAATTACGTTTATCCTAGAAAAATTCAACACTGACCACCCACGGGAAAATGGGCAAAACTTTTTCTACAAAACTATGAATTACAAACCGTTTGAGGCGTTGGAAAATAGACTTTAATAAACTTTCAAACATATATGGTTTGTACTCTAATTCACTCAAGATTGATGTCAGTGGGCCCTGAATTCATCCTAAATAGGCCATTAGGATAACCTTCGAACTTGATGGGTTCGAGGTCAAACTTGGGTTCTACACTTTTAACTTAGTCTAAAGGGTTCCTAAACCACTCTAAGGTTTGTATAAAACACGTTCAACAAAAATTTTACCCATTCATATGTAAAATTACATTTTTCCCTTTAAGTGCAATGTGGGGTGTTACACTCTCAATCCCTGAATTTGTGTATACCTTGGTTTTGGAATATATGTGGGTACTTAGCTTTCATATCATCCTATTCTTCCCAAGTAGCTTCTTTAAAGGTGTGGTTGCACCATAGAACTTTCACATAAGGGATGGTCTTAGAATATAACACTTACTTCTTGCAGTGAAGGATCATAACAGGTTGTTCATCATATGATAAGTCATCTCAGATGTCCAACAAAATATATTCCAGCACATGTGAAGGGTCTCGTATGTACCTTGTTAGCATGGATACATGAAACATGTTGTGGATATGGGATAATTCTGGTGGTAGTGCCAAACTGTAAGTCACATCTCCAATCTTACTTAACACTTCGAATGGCTCAACAAACCTTGGTTCTAACTTCCCCTTCTTGCCAAATCAGGTCATTCCCTTGAATGGAGATACTTTTAAAAATACATGATCATGTCACGCCCTGAAACCACACTCCAATGGGACCATAGATTTTGAGGTGCGACAGTAAACTTCCAGAATCATCACTTATAACCTATATGTTTATGCCCATATATATATGTATGTATGTATGTATATACTAACCTGTTCATTCAATTGAAATGAAAGACTTTCAACATTAAGCCATTACTATCACAACCACCAATTTAAAGATTCACATCCAACATACCCATAAGTCTGTCCAATAAGTTTGACATTAATTTATTAAATTAAATAATCAAACTACCATAAAATAATCATATCTTCGAAATAAAACTGTTGATTACAACTGAAATAAATCAAAATATAAAATTTGAAAATAAATAAGTCTCTTTCCAATAAACAGAAATAGACCTAAACTTAACAATGCAAATAAAACTAAGTCAATCACGATCTCATTGTGGTTCATCCATCACTCATAAAAAATACCTATGAAATCATGTTCTTCTCCTGAAAAATAGGTCCCGTCAGGATAGAGTAAACACAACACATATCCAACGACAATAGTATGTGATGGGTTAGACCAAACACAATTTGTTTTACATTTAAATATCAGAAATGATTAAAACAATAAGAGAAATATCAATAAACTAATGTATTTATCTATCAACAACAATAACAATAACAGAAAATAAAGATTTACCTTCTATTTAATTACAATAAATTCCATGTCCAATTACATTGCCCTTTAAGTCATTAATCTACTCCCTTTAATTCATTAGTTCTCTTGATTCAATGTGTTTCACTAGGTTGCTTTTAATGTCCACTATGTTTCAATTATATTTTCTCTTTAATTTTAGGTTTCCACTTTTTCAATAATGATGGGTTCAATTATAGACCTGTTTCACCTATGTTTTATCACCCGGTGATTAGGTACCAATAGCCAATATTCACCATTATTTTGTCACCCAGTGACCAGGTACCAATGTTTCACGTATTATTAATCCCAGTGCTAGGGATGCGACAATATGCACATATCAAACCTAGTGCAAAGTTTCATC
>JAOXJP010212377.1:0-11854 GCA_025762735.1 Platanus orientalis
ATGTATGAAAGAAAAGATGAGAAAAAAAAATTATAAGCAAATTAAATGACATTGATGTGAATGGATTAATGTCATGCATCAAAATTTGTAACCATATAGGTATGGGTTTTGGAACGTGACATATATTGCTGCACTTGAGGGCTATCAGCTTCCATTACTACAGGGCTATCATTTTTTGTATGGTTTTGTTTAAACTAATATTTGATCTGAATATGAAATCTCCAAGTCCTTTTTTCTAATCAATAACTCTGACAAAACCAAACAAAAATAAATACATATATCTGAATGGTGGGGCCTTACTTCAATACAAACCAAGTTAAATCCTCTATGTACCCAAACCATCAATTGGAGTTTTTTTTTGGGGGGGAGGGGGGTAAAAAAAGCATCCATCTTGTGTATTGATTACAGGAATGAAATGTTATTAATTGAATGGCCTTCTTAATTAAGATGATTTGGGCTGTTAAGCAGGCTAGCCTGAATCCAGCCCGAACTCAATGCATTAAAGACATGGGTTTGTTAATTTCAGGCCAGCCCGAAGCCTGATTTATTACATTGGGCCAAGTTAGAGACGGATGGTTCGGGCTGAGTTCGGGCTTGGGTTCAGATATTTTATTTCAGGCTGGGCTCAGGTTGACCTCAGCTCAGCCTAGCCTGGCCCGATTGGCAACCCTACTCACTGCATAATACTCATTCCTTAGCACAGACTTCATCCAAATTCATTATACTTGATTTCCAACCTATTATTTGAGGTGACGAACATTTTGTGGTGTCAGCCCATAATTTTCTAACCTCTAATTCTCTTTTGTAAAACCCAATTACAACCAAATGATTTGCTTGGAAAAGACTTAAATGTCAAAGCAGCATGCAGGCAGGGTGACAGCTGTTCTCATAATTCACTGCAGAATTTCAAGGATCTTATTTGGACCAGATTGAATTCAATTATTCAACAATACATAATCAACCAACTCCTGTGTTGCAATAATTTTAGCCTGAGATGATCACATACCTTTCCTTAAGCCTGAACTCAACAATGGAGGAAACTCCAAACCTGAATTATCCACACTTCCCCTGGTTTCCATTAGCTGCTGTGTCCTGCATAAATACATCAGAAAAGTAATTAACCTTGCAATTGAAATGATATACTAATAATTTTTGCGTAAATCTAATCCACGACACATATCTGCTCCCACGCTTGGAAAATGTGCCCCATTGGTACAGAACATCCAAACAATCAAGCACTCTGGAAATTTTTCCATGAAGGAGGACTGGCACCACGAAAACCATATTGATCAGTTGATCCCAACAGTCACATTGATTGCACACTTTTAAATGGCCAACCAACTTGTTAGAACATAATTACCGTCAATGTTATACTGTGGATGATTAGGAATAATTGGTTCATACAACTTTTAGGTTATGGCCCACCGAAGAGATGATCCATTGATGGGATGGTCCAAACAGTGTCCCCCTGCCATCTATTCAACAAGGTTTATACTCATCTGAGTTGTGTTCTAGGACATGTATTTTAGATTTTTGCATGTAATGCATGTAATACGGAAGGTATGTTCATACACACCATAGGCAAGGTCCAAAACGCTTTGTGATTAGCAGGTACAGGCAAAAAAGTACCCATAATGCAAAAATTACAGAATATTCACCATATAGCAACAAAATATTGATATTCCTTAATTATCAATTTTATCACATATATTCAAAGGATACATATCCTCGATATATTTTGATGATTTATCACAAACAATCATAAATGTTCTTGAACGATGGAAAGCCTGGTCACAGAAGTGGTAACAAATTACCATATTGAAGCATGACTTATACCAAGCCCATTGCATGTAAGTATCATTCCTTTGAATCTTGTAAGATACTCCTGTGTTAACAATGAAAACCACTTCAAATTATCATTAACAATGCACTTCAGCTTTTAATTCATTTCTTATCAAAAAATAAAAAGAAAAAAGTAACAAAGCTTAAAATCCCCCAAACCAGATAAAATGAATGTCGGTTGGCATTTTGAGTCATAAAAACCTGATTAAGACTTACCCGCAAAGTGTATTTGTGAATATCATAGTTTCCAGTCAAATCATAATCAAGTCGTTTATCCGGATCACTCAATACCGGAAAAAGTCAATGAGCAATGGATAAATGAAATATTTTGTAATATCCATTAATGATTTCATTGCATAGATGGGGAGTCACAGTATTTATGTAATCTTAAGAATTATAGATGGGTGAGTCTGTAATGGATATGAAAAATAAATATAATAATTAGTGAAATTTCCAGTAAATATGGTCAAACTACCAATGTATAAATATATTCAGACCATTCAATTGGTAGGAAGCCAGTTGGATGCTCTATGGCTCACGATACAATTTGGACACCCTAAAATCTTAAGATTCTTAGCTGTTAATGAATTAGCTCCACCCCCCCCCCCCCCCAAGAAGCCAAACCACTTATCTTTTACTTAGTCGTCAAAGTTTTCTTATCACTTTTTTTTCTTGAAGATGGTTAAAACACCTGTCTAGCTGTGTCCGACCATTCCCACCAACTAAATGGTCTGAATTGATGCATAGACAGCCTGCAAGTTTATGACGTGGGTTACAGAACAGTTGTGCCTGACACAGAAATAAATGCTCTATTTCAATTTGTATATGTATAACTTGAGAAGAACAAGAATGAACTGGCCTAGAATAATTTATGATAGTATAACATGTGGGGTATGAAAATTTGTGCCTGACACGGACATAAATGGTCTATTTTCAACTTTTGTTTGTATAACTCGAGAAGAATAAGAATGAACTGGCCTATAATGATTTATGCATCAATTCACTTTATTAAATACATTAAAATTTGAGAGTTACCATTATAAGCTTCATTGATCTTTTGAAACCTTGCAGTGACAGCATTGTCACCCTTGTGTTTGTCAGGATGCCACTTCTACAGATAAAGAACAACAGAATATAAATTTCCTTGGCCCACAATATTCAAGGATTGATATACTTGTGATCAAGCAAATAAAAAAAAACACAATTTAAGAAACTAATCAGAAAAGATAGGTCACTAACCAGTGCAAGCCTCCGATAATTTAATCTAATTTTCTCATCAGTTGCATCATAATCAACCTCCAAAACTTTGTAGTAATCCTTGAAGTGGATAAAATTTTCCAGTCAGAAATGCATCTGGAAAAATTCACATATAAGTGGAAATTTGAAGTCTGAGCATACAGAGTGTAGTTGCACAATATAAACAATATGGATGGCAACAAGGCATACATGTATTTGTGCGGGACCCTTCATTCAATTGGTCACCTAGATGATATTGTACACTAAAAACCACCCTATCAGGTATGACCAATTCACCTGATCTATCACATTCTTTTGGTAGGTCAGAAAGATAATGGTTAAAGATCCAGGAGCTCTACAGATATAAAGATTAAAAGCATCCAGTTTGATCAAATTTTTGGCCTGCAAGTATCCCAAGTTAGACCTATCGAATGGTGGGTTTCATCTTCCTAGTACACAAGTTGCATATAATTTCAATGCTTTTTGTAGACCATCGTTATAGTCAATACACTTCCACTTATAGATCACTCAATAATGAAACACTGTGACAGGGAGATCCTGTGCCAGTTATATTCTACAAAGGACACAAGGATGGTATACCAAAAGTATACTAGTAAATGTAGCACACATGCAAGTGTTGGGACTTAGGAGCAACTGTTCTGTGAACATCCTATAAAGAAATTCTGTTAAGACAAAGATCATTCAGTCAGGATGGCCAAAACCATCCAAGCGCCACATTCCTCTGGAAGCAAAGGAAAGAAAACAATAAAATAAATGGTTAAAATCATTGAATTGTGTCAGTTTCTGGCATAGAATATCTCCTACACGAGATCTATAATGGCAGCATTCCTCACCCCCCTTCATGTGCCCCACTTTAACTGGAATGCCACTGATGGACCTTCATTATGGTATTCCTAGAGGGTACCATGGATTTCCTCTATGCTTTAGCATTTGTTGGTCTAAAATTTGGGCCTAAGAGAATCAAGTCCATGCTAGGTCCTAATAATATGAAAAGCTTAGTAACACTAACCCAAATAATGAATTTCATCCACAGCTAAATCATCTCATATAACATGGTTCAAACTATTGAACAGCACTGTTTGTAGCATATAAAAACATTTGATAGCAACAGGATTTGCCATGAAATACAGGGAATATCCCTTTTTTTATGAGAAGGGGAATATCCATATTTTCCCATATCACTAAGGAATGACAGATATAAAAATAAGGGTTTCAGTTCATAGGAATTGTGAAAAATGACAGATCCATAGGAGGATCAAAAACACTTATTTCCTTATCCTGTCAACCAAGTCTCATAGAACTTTGTTTTTGCACCAAAAACAACCAAACCCACTCCATTTGGTTGATCAAAACTGATACAGAGATTATAGTGGATTAAAAAGGCTGTAAGGAAGAAAATTTTGATTCACATTATATTTGGCTCTCTGTAGATCTACAAACAGGTACTAGATTATACACTCAGGCTAAGTGTATTAAGAACAATGATCATGTTAAAATCTCAAGTATACTTTGTCTTAGGAAAGAAGAAATTCATAAATACGAGTAGAAATGACTAACTTCCTTGTCCTCTCAATCAAATCCCACAAAATTGTGTTATTGCACCAAGAAAGAACAAAACTGCCTTGTTTGGCTGACCAAAATTGATACAAACAGAGGTTACAGTGGGTCACAGGAGGATCTTTATATCTTTTTTGCTGTAAGGTTAGAAATGGAATTTGAATGAATGCCTTTGTGGGTACTCAGGGATAGCACCAATAGGTAAAAAGATCATGGAAAGTTGACTATGATGGTTCAGTCAAATGCAACAATGACCACTGACTGCACCAGTGAGGAGTGATATGGTGCAAGTTGAATGCTCTCAAACAAATAAGGAAAAGGACAAAAGGATGTGAGTGAGAAAATAGATGAGGCAATATGGTTTGATGGATATGGCCCTAGATAGAGTGGGATGTTAAAACAGATTTCATCTTGATGACCTCAAGCAGTTAGGGAAAGCTTTGTTGAGTTAATTTAAGTTGAATTATGATATTATGAATTCATACTTGTTTTCTTCCATAAAGTTAGGCTTAAACTGGTAGAAACTCATGGAATATAAGCTAAATATATCACATCTATAATTTTCCAAAGCAGTTGAATTTACTCAGCATTAAGAAGAAAGACATTCACATAAGTAAAGTTGCAGAGTGGTTCGTTAAATTTAAAAGAAGCCATCTCTGATGAGGACATCAGGTCCAAGCAGGGGTTTCAAGTTTATTAGAGACGGCGTAAGAGTGTTGTGCCCGTATTATGATTTCACTAGGATATTTATTTTATGCTTTAGTCCCTAGCACATGTTATGAAGGTATTTTTGTCTTAGTAGGGTATTTTAGTGATAGTTTTGTCATTATATGTAGTTCAGGGTTACTTTGGACATGTTATTCTACTAGAGGGGTATGTGGGTCTTTACCTATTTTAGGGTGTAATATGTATTGGCTTCCTTATGCTTCTTCTTCTTCCTCTTTGGTTGCAAGTAAAGTACATAAAACCCTGTAATGGGTGTAGGACACTCCTAATTTAATGGTTGTAGTGGAAGCTACTCCCTCCTCTTGGGTATAGGTCATCTATCTCTTCTTCTTCTTCTTCGTTTACTTTGTTTACAGGTTTATTTGGATTGGCTGCAAGCAATAATCTACAGATGATTATGTCCTACACTCTTTTCCCAAAAGGTCTTGAGTAAGTCAGCATTCAAGGTGTTGTGCCAAGCTCCTACGATCAGTTTGGTACTCACATACTTTTCTTTAGTGGCTGTTTGAAGCTGTAGTTAAAAGGAATACTCTGCTCCAGGCATTAAAACTCAGAAGAACCACCTGCAAGAGATCGATTACAGCTCCATCACTTTAGGGAATTACAGCTCCATCACTCTAGGGAATTGTTTGCTGGTATTTTTCCTGGGTATTTAGAACTCTTGTACGAATCTTATAGTGGTGCGTCCCATCTCCAAGGGCCCCATCTCCTTGCTGTTGATCCAACACATTGCAGAAGAGGCGTGAGGAGGGTTGATCTGGTGATTTAACGAGAATCAACATCTGTTCCTAATTAATAGGTATCAGGCAGCAGGATTTTGGGAGAAGATTTAGCAAGGAAAAACGATCCTAGAGGAGTATTTTTTCTCTCTAAAACTTCAGGTGTGATTGAATAGCAGTAGAAATATCCTCAACATGCCCTGTTTTGGGCCTGTGGAACTTTGCCTACAGCTCCATATATATTAGGGATTTGGAGGGGCAATTTTAAAGGGTTATTCTACCCTCCCGGACGACCCTAATCCACCGCCCTCAGTCCCTATACAGCAGGGATTCATTCCACTTGATTTGTTGAAGTTTATGGCTGATGGCAAGGTATAAACAGGGGGAATAAAGTTTCAGTCACTCCAAATCCTGTGCAGGGTCAATTTTGAGCATGGAATCAGCATCTCCTACATTTTAGAGAGGTTATACAAGTTAGCTACAGCCTTGGAGAGGTATTTTTATGAACTTACAATGCTAATTTTTGAATCCCATGAGTAGGTAGTGCTGGTGGTTCTGAAAAGTTGCTGTATGGACTGGTAAAGCACTGCAAACACACAAAATCCTTGAGAAAATCTAAAGCCAAATCATCCTAACCAGCCCCAACCCATGTGCAATGAGTCCCTAATAAATTCTCGTTATCTCTTTGATGTTTCCTTTGGGTTTTCTTCACTTTATACTACTCTGAATTTTTCTGAACAGCACCTATAATTGAAGCTAATCTTTAACTTCAATTATGTTCATGCATCTAATTTAGATTCTTTTTTGTTTGTTACTTTATAGGCCTTTAATTTTTATCATGCTTATTGGGCTTAACTCTTAATCTGAATTTGTGTGTGGATGTGTAAATAGGAATCTTGCTTATGCTTTGTCATTATTCATGTTAATTTTACGTCTAACTCCTTATGCACACACCCACTAGTCCATATGCATGTTGCATCAATCTCCCATGTCATTAAAGGTTTAAGGGGAAAATCACAACTTCACTGAAACCACTAAGCTCTAGATAGGAATTAAGCATGATTCATAGTATTGTGTCACAATCCTTGTTGTAAAATGAAGACCTGCATTCTAGGTGATGCTCAGCACGTAGAAGAGCTGGAGAAAATAGGATTGGACCATATAAAAGTGGAAGGACTGAAGAAGCCTAACAAAAGCAAGAAATTTTTCATAAATCTTGCAAAGATACCTTGCTTTTTAGCATCAGAATCTATCAACAAGCAGATTCCTTTTCTTCTTGGTGGGCCCAGATCCCAACATAAGTAGGAAAGTTCCCCGTACTGTTGATGACTAGCCGGGATTCCTTACAACTGAAAGAAAACTGAAAGCAATGTGATATTCCTAGTGATGAAGGTTCTTGGCATAGAATTTGCAGTGGGGACTACAGAATGGAGAAGCAGATTTTCGTAAACATGCAAGTCAGAATTTAACTTCTTTATATAATTGTTGAAGAAGCAAATGACAAAATGTGAGGTGTTTGTACTGAAAGAGATCCATGGGGAACATACTGCATCATCTCAGTAGTAACAGAAGATGCCAGCTTGCTAGGTTGGTAAAGCCCGTGGGGGTTCATACCACACCTGGGTTCCAAACCCATCTTCACCTATTAATTACTAACCACTGACCCACTTACTTATCAAAAGAAAAAAAATCTCAGTAGTAACAAGAAAGTAACAAGATTACCAAAAGGCCAAAGCTAAAATCAAGCAAGGAGGTAGGATATTGCAAAATCAATGACCCGTAAATCCATCAAAACAGCTCCTCAAAACCGAATGCCACAAACTCCTTGAACCTTGACCCAACACTAAAACTTAAACTAGACCACTTCAACTTTAGAAAGAAAACCTACACACTTCTTTAGAATATGATGTTTAAAATATGATGGATCACATCGCGTCAAATAGTTAAAACACTAAGAAGAAACTACAAAATGGCTTTCTTTGACCACTCACATAATGCAAAGTAACCCGAACAAGGAATGACTGAAGTTGGCGTATGAAGTATCATAGAAAGCGAGTCCTAGAAATAATGGAAATGCTATGCCTGAAAGGGGAAAACACCCTAAAATCCCAAGGTCACAACCCTTCAGATGACATGCCCATATCAATATAATTAAATAAACAACCATTTCACAAAACGCAGTGAAATTTCTCTTTAGAAGCTACCGGTCTAATTAAGAAGCAATCGAGAAGAAGAAGAAGAATGCCAGCGAATGAAATGCAGAAAGATTGAAAGGGAACCCCAAAATTCAAGGATAACGAATCCAGTACTAAATTCAAGCAAGGAAAACGGTTAAAACATTAAAATTTTAATGGAATCAGAGAAAATTTCAAGAAAAGAAAAATCTGCAGAGTTGAGAGCGTTGGATTACCATGTGGGTTTCATCCTTGCTTTCCATCTGCTAGAATGCGTCGTGGGTAGAAAGGTTCTGAGAAGAAACTTCCAACTACGTACTTCATTGATAGAAACCGGATGAAGCAAACAACGAAGAATCTAAAGCAAGACAAATATAAAAATGGAGAAAGAAAAAAATCTCCAGATTTGATTGAAATTGGGTCCTGTCGTAGAAATTTGGTAGAGAGAGAGAGTTTGTCCGAATTGAAACGTCTTTAATGTAGATATATTTGGATTTAGAATCATCTCCAGTCTGAATGGACAAGTACCACACCATTAGCAATAAGTGTATGACATGTGGTCTGACAAAGGGTGTTTAAGTTAATAAACATGGTCAAAGGAGGGCATTATTGTAAGTACACAATAAATAAGTACCTGTGTATTTATTAATACACCTTCTGTCAGACACTGTCACATTGTGAGAAGAGACTGGAGTGGTACATCTCCATTCAGACTGGAGATGGTTTGAACTCCCATCATGTTGCTAGGCTTCTTTTTCTTTACTTTTTTGTCTTTTTAAAGAAAAGATGGTTATAATGGTTGACAATCGCATGCCTTTATTTCAATTATTTGGATGGCAATCGTCTCCTTCTGTTACACACACATTAGGGTGGTTGCGGCAACACCCCAGGTCGAATCCCGAGTGAGAGGAAAAAAACATTAGGTGAAAAGTGTGAAAACGGCATCAGGGTGCAGACACATCAGTGCCAAAAAGTAATAAGTGCCCCCCAAAAAGTGTACATCACTTTTCGGTCCAGATGTGTCAGCCCCTCTGATGCAGTTTGCACAGTTCTCATGAGATTCGTTTGCACATATTCCAAGCTGGAGGTAAGTAAGCACTACACTACTGTTAGTGTCGCATGCATGGGTTTTCACTGGCTCAAATTAGCCTTTTACACCTCACTTATGTGTGGGAACACGAGAAATCGAGAACAGACAAATTGGGTGTTATTGATCTCCCACATGGATTTGGTAGAACAATTTAAAGTTAGCCAAAAGTGAGAATGGCATTAGAGACTGATACATCAGTGTCAAAAAGTGAAAAGCATCCCAAAAAGTGACTTCACTTTTTTTGGTGCTGATGTTGGCAAACTTTAAGTTGTCCTACCAACCCACCCCCTCCCTCTCTCTTTTTTGTGAACCTCCCTTTACTTTAACAAAGTGGATTTCCATTACATTTTCTTTTCTTGTCGCTAATCATTATTTTTCATTACTTGGTCAAACACGCAACTTTTTTTATTTTTTTAATAAAGAGTCGCCTGCTCGGTTTTTCACTCGCTTAATTCGGTTCCGCCTTTGGCAGAAGTCATATTTTTTTTTTTTTTGGAAAGGATCAGCTCCATCCAAATTTATTTGTCCCTCCGTGTTCCGCATCACAGGCTGACACTACTGATTTTTTTGAATGTGGTGTTTCAAAGGGAGCAAATGTTCATTTGAATACATTCTTATGGTTTTAAACATATAACCCCCCCCCCTCCCGCGGTAAAGTCACACCCTTTCCTCCTTTAACAAAGTGGATTCCTATTACCTTTGGACAAATACACAACCTTTCTTTTTTCTAAATGAGGTGTCGGCTGGGATAGGTTTTCATTAGCTCAATTCGGTCCCGCCATGTGCAGATGTCATCTTTTTTGGGGGAAAGGATCTGCTACGTCCAAATTGTCCCTCCATGTTTCAACAACACAGGCTGACACATGATTATTTCTTTGAACGGGCTGGGATTAGGTACGGAAATTTGCTTTTCCACTGATGTATTAGGACGACATCAGGGGTAGGGATGGGCATAGGTCAGGCCGGCCTGAGTCCAGCCTTAGCCCGATCCTCAAATTGGCCCAAAAAAGCCCGATTTGAGCTAGACCCAGTGAAGGCCCGAGCTCGGCTTGAGGCCCACACTTTTATTGAGGATTGGGCTTGGGTTTACCTCGGCATACAGTTTATTAAGAATACAGTCGTGCATGCAACATCCACCCAAAAAGAAGTGGTCATGTGAGCAGTTTGCAAATGAGCCACGATGGATTCAATAATATGCCGATGCTTATGCTTGGTCACCCCATTTTGAGATGGAGCATAAGGGATGTAGTTTGGTGTAAAATGTCGTTCGAATACAAAAATTGGGTGAAACGGGAACTTGTAAATTAACCACCACCATTGGAGTATAATGTCTTAATGGTGGTAGATAAGAGATTTTATATATGAGATTTAAAGTGCTGCAAAGCTAAGAGAACATCAGATTTATGTCGTAGAGGGAACAACCATGTGAAACAAGTAAAGTCATCAACAAAAAATATATAAAGACGATAACCACAACTCAAGGGAGCATGAGAGGGTCCCCAAACGTCGAAATATACAAGTTTTAAAGGAAATAGAGAAGTTATATTATATGAAGCAAGAGGTATATGGTGAGACTTTGCTACAAAACAGGAGTTACAATGAAAATTAGAAATATCATGACACTTAAAGCTGTAAAAGACATGACAAAGAAGATAGAGTCTCTCTAGATGAATGCCCCAAGCGGTGATGCTAAAGTGCAAGAGAAGAAGGACGAGCAGTGAAAGACAATGTGGACAACTTCTGAGAAGAAGACACTGTAGAGATAGGATATAAGCCAGTTTTACATCGACCATGGAAGACCGGTTTCCTCATGGAATTGTCCTAAACTACGAAACCAGTAGAATCAAAAGAAATTATACAGTTATCATCCTTTGTAAACTGATGAAAAGAGAGGAGATTAGTGGCTATAGATGGGACATGTAACATATTATTAAGCTTGAAGGAGTGAGTGGGTAGGGAGAGAGTACTAATCCTTGTGTTTTGCATAGGGAGTTTTTGTCCATTTCCTACGGTGATGGAATCAGAACCATGAGACGATTTGGCAATGAAGAGATATAAGAGATTTGAGGTGATGTGGGAAGAAGCGCCGGAGTCAAGATACCAGGTAGTCGGAGGTGTCAAAGGTGCCAAAACAATAAGGAGAGCAGTCGAATGATGCAATGGTGAAGGATGCTGAAACTGGGGATTCAGGTGATGATAGCAATCAAATGTAGTGTGGTTAGGTTTGGGGCAAAGTTGATAGAACACATGAGAACGACCATGACCCCTACCCTTGCCACGACCATGACAGGAAGTAGAGAATCTTCCACCACAAGATGAAGTTCTAGCCTGATCTGATGGATGTTGGTGAACAGTAAGTGCAGACGAGAGAACACCGGTTGATCTACCTGGCATTTGATGATGTCAAAAAATGGGATGACGCTGGCACCAATGCACTGTTGTGTTGGGCTGATATCCTCTACGCCACCCCCTTGTGAGCCACTCAATGG
>JAOXJP010212388.1:0-25800 GCA_025762735.1 Platanus orientalis
CCATCAGGGAGGGTGCCGCAGATGATTTCACACCTGTTGACACAGGCCAATGCAGGTGTGCCATTGATTGACACATGATGTGTTTTTGTATTTGGTGTTTCCTTTTTACATCTGAACACTTTTTTGAACCCAAAACACATCATGCGTCAGCTTATAATTCACCATAAACACTATAGACACTTTGTCATCACATAACATTTTCTTCCTTTTTGTTAAAAAGGGATTGTTCCACTTAAACTTGGATCCCAAACGCCCCCTAAGCATTAACAATGTAGATAGATGAGATCACTTTAATACTGTGGATAAAGACAATACTTGGAACCATTTGATCGGAATAAGTGGTGGGACCCATCAATACACTTATTCCACTTCAGTGGTTCTCAATAGAAAATTCACACGTGCCACCCAATCTATATACACTAAAGTAAATAAAAATTAAAAATGTACACATTGTTTAAAGAAAAAATAAAATTAAAAAAATTAAGGAGAGAAATTTAGAAAGATATTTGTTAGAGATAAATTAAAACATATATAACTTTTCTTATGTTTAAGTGAAAGAGATAAGGGAGAGAAAGTAGGAAGAAAAGTTGGGATTGAGAAAAGAAATTATCAAATAAATGCTCTGTTCAGGATTTGGGGTTGATGATAGTGTTTAGGACACAAGGGGACGTCATATGAAATAAAATGTATGGGAGTTAGATGAAATTTCAAACTCCCGCCCATTTTATCCTTATGACGTTCCCTAATGTCTTGGGCACCAAATCCTGGACAGGACATTTGTTCCCAAGAAACTAGGAGGTGGAGAAAGTTGAAACAGAATATAGAAAGTAGGTGATAATACAGTTTGGGTGTAGAAGATTTGCTCCCATCTTCAAATTCCAAACACAAAGGTTTCACCACCTTGTACAGCTAAAACGGATTTCCTGTAGCTTTTTTATTGTAGTTAGACTATAGCACCAGGGGCATCAAGTGACACATCAGCGAAAAAAGTGAACCATCACAAAAAATGAATCATTGTTTTGGTGTTTTTCACTTTTTCTGCTGACATGTCAGCTGACGTCCTTGGTGCTACAGTATAATTACAGTAAAAGGGCTACAGGAAATCCGCTTTATTTGTACACTATATTGTACTTAGGGCTGTCAACTATCTGGCTAAGCATCCATATCTGATTCGCATTCGATTTGATTGAAGCAAATACAGATGCACCTACATTTGATTCGTTTCAATATCTGATCCAATTAAAAAATATTCGATTATAAATGAACCAAATACGGATGCACTGACATCCGATATGATTAATATTCGACCGATTAAAAATATATATATTATATAATATTTATATATTATATTATATATATTTATGCATTCATATGCTTAACAAAGGTTGTAGATAACCTGTTATAACTTAAAACTCTAAAATCTGATACACTATATTATACCATATATATAAATAGATATTTTAAAACCTTAACCTAATGAAACCTTAACCTAACGAAACCTCTCATCTTGTTGCTCTCACCTCTACCCTATGCCTCTCACACTCTTGTCTGATATCGCTTCACCTTTGCCCTTTGCCCTTCGCCTCTCGCTCTCACTCTTGCTCTCACTCTCAGTATCTCACTAATGAAGCCCCGACGCGGTCCTCTCTCTCTCTCTCTCCCTCAGTCCTTCTCAAGCTCGTACGCATTCGGTTGGCCCTGGCACCAATACCGACACCGGCACTGGCACTCCTTTAACAATAGGATGTCCTCTATTTGTACTTGTCACTTCACCAGCATCGGCACACTGCATCTGCTCTTCTTTCTTCCTCTAGGTGCTCTGCCTTTAGGTATGACATTTCTATGCTCTTATCACTTCATCGACATTGCTCTTCTCTCCTCTCTCTACTCTCATATTTTTTCTCTATTTTTTTTCCCATCGACCACCTCTGTTGATAATGAAGAAAAATGAATAGTGGCATCGATGAACATTATGTTTTGGCATTTCAGACTGGTAGAGGGTGAGGAAGAAGGAGAGTCCATCGTTTTCTCTAATTTTTCTTTTGAATGGCTAAGAAAATTTTCTTTTATGGGTATAAGATTTCTTCTGCAAGCTATTCCTAAGTTCTGTCAATTTTTATAGTTTACAATCTATGTATTTGTGTAATCGAACATCTAAAATCGCATTCAAAAATTTGATTATTTAAATGAATTCGAATGTGAATCCAACTTTGAAATATTCGACGGATATTTAATCGAATTTGGATGTATGTGAAAAATAAACGAATTGAATGTGGATGCACCCATATCCGATTCAAATTCGCTCCATTTACAACCCTAATTGTACTTCCTTTTGTGCAGACATCACGAAGGACATCATCTACTGTTCGAAATCAATCCCTCTACAGCCTAAATGGTCCTATCACAACCACAATGTGCGTATGTTTTTCACCCTCAAGATTTGAATTTCAAACTTCAATCAAATCACAACCCACATTTGTGGCTGTGATAGACTATTCAGATTGTAGAGGGATTTCGAACCACATATGACAACTCCCTTTTGACATCTCTATAGAGATGGCAATTCTTGACCTAAGCCGCAAACCTGCCCACTTTCTCTATGTTAGGGTCGGGCTAATACCAACCCAGTTTGATACAAAGTCTGGTTAGATAGGCCATTTTCTGGCCCAACCCACCACCAACCCAATGAACCTAGTTTTTATATTAAGACTTATTAATAAGGCTACCAATTGGGACGGCCTAGCCTGAAGCTCGGCATGTCCTTCCTTAAAAATAATCAGGCTGGACCAACCTAATTTCGGGCTGGGCTGAGTTTGGGCCAAATTTTTAGGTCCGAAGTTTTATTTAGGCCAAGTTTGGGCAGGTTCAATTACAACCCAACGTCCAGCCCAAACTAATTAGCAAGTAATAATTTTATTTATATGTTGATATTAAGTCTATATATATGTTGCAAAGTTTTCTTTTTGGATCCACATATCATTACCAAATTTACCATCATCAAATAGTTCAAGTGTCAATTGTTCAAAAAAACTCATAAAATATGTATTTAGGGAAAACTATTGGTCTAAAATCAACCTAAAAATTAAGAAAATAGTTTTATTCGAGTAGCTTGAATTTGGCCCAAAGCTCGTTGTTTTAAAACAGGCTGAGTTTGGGCCCAACTTTTAGGTCTGAAGTTTTATTATGGTTGAGTTGGGGCTGAGTTTGGGCAAACCTCGGCCCGGCTCAGCCGGACCTGATTGACAGCCCTACTTACTAACCTGCCCTCTTTCCAATCTGAGATACGGTTGGCTAATCCTGAACAGGCTTAAATTGGGATTGGGCTCCAAGTTGGATGATCTACAGTTCCCCTTAATTCTTGTCCCTTATCAATCAGACCCATAGGTAGCTCTAGTCTCCTGTCTTTCTTTCCTAGACTGAGCTTTCTTATAGTTCTTGTGCTAGTACTTGTCTTAGTTATCAATCATTGCCATGTAATTTACAAAATCCTTGAGTTGAAAACAATGAGATTTTTGAAAATGTTTTGCTCCAAATTTTGTAAGCTCAACCATGTCCTCACACCACAGGCTGACACATGATAGTTTTTGAATTTGGTGCCTCTTTTAAATAGCGTTCATTTGAATACTTTGTTAACCCTATACAGTATACACCCTATTTTTATGAGAGAGGATTGTGTCCACTCCCCTAAAAACAGCTAACCTCTGCTCCCTATCAGGAACGGACACATCGGCATCAAAAAGTGATTTACACTTTGGGTGGGGTGAGGGGGCATCATTTTTCGGCACTGATGTGCCTGCCCCTTGATAGGAAGTGGAGGTTAACGGTAGTTAAGGGGGGAGTGAACACAATCCTCTTCGTATTTTTATGGGTACCTACTTTTTTATTTGAAAACTGTTTTTACAGCTTTAATACTATACACCAAGTCTTTGTGTCTAGGACATGGTGGGACATACAAAACAAGGACATAATATATATATATATATATATATGTTAAACAATGTCTCTTATTGGCTCTAAATCCTCTCCTACTCGGAAGATTGTGATAGACTGTGATGCCCACGTACCCCTATACAAAAGAGACAGTTGATATCTCACCTTACAGAATTACTGCCAAAGAGATTCTACCCCTAAGTAACCTCCCACCTGATAAGACAATATATAGCCACCCGAGCATGGGGGCATGAGTAAGAACCAATTTTAAGGCATAAGTAAAAAAGCAAAGTTGGTAAGGAGTCCCATTATAAGGCATGAGCAGCAAGCAGAGTCGGTAAGAACCAACTACCTTACCCGGAAAATTATAACAAAAATTTCTTTTGAAGCCCAAAAGTGCCAACATTACACTTCCCTTCGAAGACAACGATTTCAATCGTTTTCTACTGTAGGGAAGGTGATGGAACACTTAATAATTGAGTATGCATTGGATTTGCTTTTCTTTAGTAGCATAAGCACACCAAAAGCAATTCCTGAAAATCACAAACAGACTTTTAAATTCTGAGATCACATATTAATCCTTATTAGAGAAAAAACATAAAACAGAAACAGATCTCTGCCCATCTCTCAAAACAGTGAAATTAATCAGAGGAACTGTTTCCACATTAATCATCCGTTTGAAAGATCCATTTTTCTTTTTGATGTGCTAAACTTGGAAATCTTTCAAACTAAAATGTTGTAGAAAAATAATAGAGGATGTTCATTGGATTTTATGAGAAGGAATTTGCCTGCCAAGTTAAAAAAAGAAATTATTATTTAACCTTCAAAGTGCATTTCCGAGATTTTATGAGTTGGGAGGACAGGACTAAAAACAAGGCAATTTTCTGGTCCACGTACAATGCCTTCATGAGAAAGACTATTATTGGAAGGAAGATTGATCTCTTTGAACTAAATAACCAAAAATTATGTAATGGGTTTGAGCTGAGATTCTACAAGAACAAAGTAAGTCTCTCCATAGAAAATTCCTTGTTTTCCAGGTGAAGATAATGAAGGCAAACAAGGTTTTCTCTGAAAGAATTTATTTTTTATTTTATTTTTACTAAAAACACTAACTTACCCTTTGTTTTTCCCAAATTAATTTATTACAACTTACGAGATGAATGTAATTCTTTGCAAAGATTTTGATTCAAGTTAAGGCTGTGTTTGGTAAGCAAATATGAGAGATATTATTTAATTTAAAATTTCCATAGCATTTGGGAATAAAAGTTGATGCTTAAGATTAACTTTGATGGGGCTCTATCTACACGTGATCAAAAGGCAGGACTAGGAGTAATAAATCAAAATTCAAAAGGGGAAATGATTACTGCAAGATCTAGACAAAGAAACTTGACTTCTCCATTGTTGATGGAATGTGAAGCTGCATTGTTTGGATTATAAACGTCCGTCGTAATGGGTATCAAAAGGTTAGTAATGGGTATCAAAAGGTTAGATGTGGAAGAAGATGCTAAGGTTGTGATAACATCCATGTAAGAAAGCCTGGAGAAATGCTGAAGAGAAATAAGAGTTTGCATTAAAGACTACAAATCATTATTTGATCACTTAAGTTGTTTGAACTTTATTCATGTTAGATTAAATAAAAAATAATGAAGCTCATGAAATAGATTATTTTCCCATCTTCAAATTCGTCAATTAATTCACCTACCTGGTTAGTGGAAACAATCATGGAAGACCTAAAAATATGTAATTGAGTTATATATATATATATATATATATATAACTCAAAAACAAATGGTCAAAAAGTAGGGAGAGAACTACTTGTGAATTGTGCTGTCAATGAGCAAAGCTAGCTCGGATTGACTTGTCATAAACTGAGCTTGAGCCTTGTTTCAAACTCCTAAACCTTACCCTCCAATTGAGCTTCTTTATCTAAGTGAGCTTAAACCAAGCTATAGGCTCAACTTGCTAAGAACTCGGCTTGTTATGACTCAGGTTACCAGTGTGAAAACATGGGTTTAAGTCTCGTGAGTAGCTATTTTGTGCAAAAAAACCAAATGTTAGGTCTGTCTCCAACCCAACCTTCCTAGAACTCCATAATTATTGGACCAACATTGGATAATGACCTTTTTACATGGGATGTTAGACATGTTTCAACCAACCATATCTTTAGCCTTTAGGAGAAGTTTGGATCATGGGCTATTGAACTTAAAATTTGGGTCTGAAGTAGTAGGGTTGACTTTGGCAAACCCTACTGAATCTAAGCCAAGCTCACTTCAATCATAATGAGCTGAACCTAAGCTCAGTTGAACAAAGATTCTTGTTAAACAATTGTAGTAACATAATTTTTTAGTAACTAAATTTATAAAATAAATTTGATTAATTAGAACAATATCAAAAGAATAAAAAAAAATGAGAATTGTTGTAGAGAATCAATATAATACACAACAAAGAAATTAAATAATTTATAATAAAACTCTTGAAATCAAATTAAAAAGAACTAATTGGTTTAGAGTCAATGCATGTTTGAAGACATTGTCTTAAACGGTATTTGTCTCCCTTTAATTGGTGCAATAAGGTATAGTAGACGACCATCCTAGGATTCAACGACACATGCTTCTTCAATTTGTACAGTCTGAGAAATCTCCCAACGAATGATAATAAATGTGGTTTAAACCCAACTCATAACAACTCAAAAACTTTTAATTTCAGTTGCAAAACAACACGAAAACAACTCGCAAATAAACAAAGAGACAAGAGAGAGCTAGAGATTTTCTAGTATGTTTATTGTCCAAACCTTAGCCAAAATTTATAGATTTTGAAAAGGCATTTTAGATATATGTCTAAAAACATTTAGACACCCTTTGATCATGAAAAATCACGCATAAACGTCTATAGGTGCATCTTGTGTCTCTGCACATATTCCCATGAACGGATTTTTAAAGTTCGATCGATCAAGCTTCACCTCGATCGATCGAGGTGATACGGCTTGATCAATTGGGCTCCACCTCGATTGAAAACGAAGATCGACTTAGCTCAGCTGGTTGACATCCTTACTTGCGAATTGTGATGTTTGGTAATTTAGTCAGGTTGTACATTTACCAAAGTACCATCAATCATGTCTGATAATTACTTAAACATCCCACATGGAATTGTGTATGTCTTGAGAAGCAACATTGATGAAGGCCAATTTGAATGCGTTGAAGGTTGGGTTCTTCATACCTTGGGTTGGGTTACCTTTGTAAAAACATGTCAAACCGATTTAATGGGGTTGGACAAGGGTTGAGATTTCAGGGAATCCCACCCACCAAAAACTGTAAACAGATTGAGTAAGACAACTTAAAGAGTGGCTAAAGTTGGAATGACATCAGGGCCAACACATTAGTGCCAAAAAGTAAAAATCATCCTCCAAAAAAGTGTATTTCACTTTTTCTGCACTAATGTGTCAGCCCTGACGTATAGTTCCTCAATCCATGTCAACCTTTTACCCCAATCTTGTATTGACTTTGCCATCAATTGTAAGGGTGTCAGTTGGGCTGGGTTGGCATGAAGCCCAACTTGTCCAACCCAAAATATTGTCAGCCTAGGGCAAGCTATCTTTAGGCTTGGCTAAATTTGGGCCTATCTTCCAGGCCTAAAGTTTTATTCTGGCCGAGTTTTAGTAGACTCATTTTCAGTCCAAACTTGACCAAGTTCGACCCAAAATAGGTATACAAAATAGTTTGATCCGGGCCAAAATTGGTATAGCTTAGTTTAACAAATATAAGGTTGTTTTGACCTATTATCAACTCAAATTTAATTGATTAGACATATTTTTAAAGTATTGGGGGGTAATTATGAACCCATTGTCAGCCTAAATAATAATAAAAAAGAACAAATACTCAAGTTGGGGTGACCCAAACTCGACCGAAACCCATGATTTTAAAACAGCCTGGCTGACTACCTTGAGCCAAGTTCGGGCTGACATGTGAGGGTATATTTATCATTTTACTTTTTGAATTGCCAACAGTTGACTTAAAAGGGGATATTTGTAATTTCAGAGAAAGGACCACATAGTTAGCAAACGGATTGGATATTTTATGTGCGATAAGTGCATCCAAGCTGCAAATGGAAGGATGAGAGAGAAAGAGAGAAGAGAAAGTGCAAAAGAAAAAACAAGGAAGAAGATACATAAGAGGAATATAAACAGAGGTTGATTTTTCTTCTTTTTTCCTTCCTTTCTTCCTCTTCTCGTCTCTTTTCCCTTCATTTACCTCTCCATGGCGCCATTTACGGCTTCTATCATCTTTCTATGCATCTCCGCCGTCTCTTCGCTTCAATTCGTATCATCTTCATCTACATGTCATCCTCAATCGCATCTCTTTCTCAATGCTCTTCAATCTCAGTGCCCTTCATCGATCTCCCCCTCTTCACCTGTAGAGGTAACCTATTCTTACATGTTATTATTGGGTATTGTTGTTAATTGTAATTATTATCGAGAATTCCTATGTGTACCTTGGATCCTTTGTTTCTTTGGCTTGTGGGTTCTTTGTTTTTGGGTAAAATCCTTATGGGTTCTTTGGGAATTCATGTTTAGCTATGGAATTTGGCCTGCGATCAACGATACTGCCTTCTTGTTGAGGCGCCGGTTTTTTTTTTTTTTTTGTTGGTTGTGTTATTTCCTGTTCTGTTTGATTATTTTTGGACAGAAACTGGTTCATCCCCCTCCAAATCTTTGTCTTGTTAGGTTCTTGTGCAAGTGATTATTGGGTTTTTGCTCATGTCTCTTTTTTCTGTTTCAAATTAGAGTTTTTGATTCCCTGTGTTGGAATTTGTGGTCTCTGAAATGGAGAATTAGAATAGAGTGCATTGATTGACTTTGGAAGGGTTTATGTTATTGGATTGCGTGGGTATTCTGAATTTCACATATTTTCCTTTAGGTTATGACGAGATACCAATGCAGCTATTGGATGGTTGCTTAATGCTGACTTTTAGACTTTTTCCTCGTTTCTTATGTTTGAATTAGATTTTTCAAAGAGCAGTTAAGGATAAGGATTTTCTTTGTGGCTTATTTTCAAAGATTTGAATTCAACATTTCAACCATGCAAAGTTGTCAACGTATTGATTTTTCTGTTCTGTCCATCTCCTTGCTCCATATGACTTCTTTAACTTCATCTTTTGTATTTTTCCATATGAAGATTCTGTATTCTTAAGATGTTTGTGCTTCATGATTTTATACGGGCTATATGACGGCCGGCATTTAGCCTGCTTAGGTTGTTGCTGAATACTGACTTTTAGAATTTTGTCTCCTTTCATATTCATATTTTCAAAAAGTAGTCAAGGGTGAGGACTTTGCTTTTGTCTTCTTTTCAGAGACTTGGATTCGTTGAAGGTTCTTAAATCTTGACATGTGTGTGCTCTATATTTTTTGTGGGTTTCATGACGACCTGTGTAAGCCTGTTAAGAATTTGACGTAGGCAATGATATCTATTTGACTGGATGGGTATCTTTGCCGGAGATGGATAGATGCAAAACTTATTGGAGGTTTGGAAAGAATCTAAATATACTCTTAATTTTATTGAGTTTGGCAGGGTTAGACTATTTGAATAACTTCTGTGACATCATATACTGTTGCCTTTTCTTGATAATTCTTTGCATTACATGATTTCTCTGGATGCTGATGGAGTTTTCATTAGAATATAATCTGAATATACTCGCATGTTGCACAAGTCGAACTCCATCATTAGTTAATGAAATGATAAATAAATAGATTAAGTATTCTATGACATTTGGTTCTTGGACTGTTTAAGATGAATCTTTCAGGGTGCTAGGGTTAGTATTAACAAACATGAAAACTGAAAAAGTATGTAAGATAGGTGAGTGGTTGCATTTAGGGCTAATATTATCATTGTGTTTGATATGTTACACCTCAATATGTGCAAGGGGGTGTGTTTTGCATGAAAATCTGATATGCATACTTTGGTGTTACTCTCAGGTTTTTTTTTTTTTTTCATGGCCCTATGGGACATGTAAATAGGCCTTTTTTTTCCCCTTTTCTTGATTGTCCATGATCTGTTCTGTAGTCCACACATTGAACTCATTGGTGCCCTTAGTGTTACCTCAGTTGCAAGAATTCTCTACTTTATGTGTTGCTTCTGCTTTAGAATGTTACTATTGTTGTTGCTATTGCCTCAAGACTTCAAAAATCTTTTACTGCCAGTTAATGCAAACGTGAGTATGTTATCAACCTAAGGCTTCAACTCCTGGAGACTCTTCTATTTGTAATGTTTCTTGGGATCCTAATTATTGTTCATAATCTATTTCTATTGTAATGTTTTTGTTAAGAAATTTCCTTTTGATATTCTGTTTAATAGGCATGAACCTTTTTCTATGGTATAATATAGATATAGACACTTAAAATGTCTCTCTTTACTCCATCTACTAGCCATGCTTCTTGAAAAGTGATCACTTCTCCTGCTTCATGCAACCAAAGTCTTAAGGGACACTTCTATTTTCTTCTGCTGGCAGAAGCTTGGGATTTCATAACATGGCATTCTTAGACATGTTGGAATCATGTTGCTTTGTGACATTATGATGTGGAGCATCAAGAAGAATTTGAATGATCATTGATGATTAAGTTGGGTCCACTTAGGGGTTTAAGGTCTTTAGGTATATTCTTTTGAATTGTAATCCCATAACTTGCTTTTAGTCCAAATTTTACAAGGTCAAAATTTTCCCTTTTGACTAGGTTTTGATGTTTTTAAAAAGATTATTCAGTTACCTTTCAGACGAGACCAAGATTGTGCAAATCTGTGTTGATTTGGGTGAGATATGACCAAATTACTAAATGGGTGGTATCAATATGTGACGGGAATAGTGATTTTTTTAACAGTTTAGCAAATAAAAGGAATTATTACTAGTTGTCCTTGGTTAGGTCAAGTTGTTTTTAGGGTTTTTTTTTTTCAAAAAAAAATCTAGGAATGTCTTTGTTAGCATTGGGTTACTTGTATCTCGGTCTCTCCTCCCTAGTGCTGAAAAAGTGAAAACCAACTTTGATGGGGCCTCTTTTGGAAACCCGGGGCCTGCTGGGTAAGGTTGTTTTATGTGTGATCGTCATGGTTACATTATCATTGCCAAAGGTGATCCAATAGGGAGAAATAATGCTAATCACGCTGAGCTTATTGGGCTGTGGCTGCTATAGAGTAAGGTTGTGTCTGTTTAGAGCAAAGGTGTGGGGAAGTGTGGGAAAATGTACAGTTTTTCCACCTTTTCCCATAAATTTTCTTGTTTGTTATGCGGTAAAAGGCGGGAAAACTACTCAGCAAAACACCAATAGGAAATGTAACTTTCCCACCTTTTGCCATCACCCTTATAAACTATTTACTGCCTTTTCCTGCCAAATGGAAGTAAGAATGGGAAGTAAAGTGGAAGGTAACTTGTCCACACTTTGCTGCCAGACATGCATTGGCACAAGAAATGATGACTTTTCCATACTTTGCCACCTATTCCCATGGTGGTTTTCCCGTCTTTCCTATTGTAGGCAATTATTTCTATAGTCAAAACAGACACAACCTAAGGGTTTTAAACATTGCATTATGGAAGGAGATTCCAGGACTGTTATTAACTGGGGGAAGGGGGAGAAGTGTGGTTCTTGGAGATTGCAGCACTTCATTTGTGAGATAAGGGTTCTTTCTGTTTACCTTTAGTTGTGTTTCAGTAGATTCCAAGAGTTCAGAATTCTTTAGTTGACAGGTTGGCTAAGTGGAGTGTGGGACAGCAAGATGTGTCTGCAGGGGACCACATGCTGGATTGTTAATGTAGTTTTTTCTTGTTTCTGGCTTGTTCTCACAGCTTTTTGAGCTGTTTGTATTCTTAAGGTTTCTGAAGTTGGACTTTATTCCTAATTCCACAGTTGGACTGTGAGTCCTTTATAGTAGTTGAACTGCTTCGAGTCCTTCATCTTGTACTTCTCTGTTGTATCAAGACTACTTTCAAGGCTGCATTCTCAACTTATCACCAAGTAATCCAAGGCTATAAGTACACCAGTTTTGGTATGTTTGTGGTTATTACTTATTCAAGGCTTGATTTCTGTGATTATTTACATCTTGTTGAGTTTACTATTGATTTAAGAGGGCAACGATTAGGAAACCCTAACCCATCGTGTGGTCCTATTTCATGATAATCTCTAGATTGATACTGTAATTCTAGACAACTACTAGAGTCCTGTAAGTTTGAACTTTTCAATACTTGTCCAAATTAATTGAAACTATTTGAATATACTATTTGCTTATTTATTTGTCTACTTCTTTTTTTTTTTTTTTTTTTTTTGAGACATTCTGAGTTGTTGTACCTATCCGATTGAGTTCCTGTAGTCACTGTTTTACTGAATTACTAGAGAGTAGAGACAGACTTGAGTTTTCCATAGTTTGTATACTTTTACTCATTCGTTTAATCTAAAATTTTGATGGTTTATTCTTCATCCAGCAATCTGTTTCCTTATATTATTTCAGACCTTTCGCACTTCCCTAGATGTGGTTATAAGTCACTCAAAGTTCTGTCCAGATTGGTTGTTCCAATTTGTCCAACCGTTAAAATCTTGATTACCCTAGTCATTTGGGATTATTTAAGTCCTTTCGACTTTCATTTTGGCCTATAACCCTTAGGTTTTTTGAGGCCCTAGGTCATCCTTGATGTACCATGCACGTGAAATCAAGTGCACTTAGAGAACCAAGGCCATTACACAAAGTAATGAAGAAGAATAAACTAGATTCCTACTCAGTTCAAGCACACTTTAAGGCCAATCAGTCGATTAAGTAATAAGACAACTCAAGACTCAAAATTGAACCAATTAAAGAGCTAAACAGAGATTTAAGGCATATATATGGACTGCTACTCAAACCAGAAATCAGTCAACAATCAATGACAGAAAAACCCAATCAGCAATAGTTTAAAAAAGGGGCCTTCGGGCATGGAAATAAAAAGGGTATATAAGTGTTTGGTTAGGCTATTCTGATTCAGAAAATGGTTCAAAGGGTGTAATTAGTGAAAGCAGCAGGGTAGCTGATGCGGACATCCAAGCTGAAGTGGGGCCCATGTGACATGTGGGTGGGAACCACACATGTGAGCATTGTGGCTGTTTTCAGTTGGGGTCATGTGGAGCTATTTAGAGTTATTTAGTTTCATTTTAATTAGATTTTATGTTAGGAATTATCATTATGTTTATCTTTATGTCAAATTAGAGTAAGATTAGGATAAAAGTTTAAGTTTAATTTTAAGTCAAAGTTGTAATCCCGTCACTTTTCTTTAGGCCCTATTTGGAAGGTAAGAACTTATCCGTTTAAGCTGATTTTGGTGCCATTTGAAAAGTTATTTAGTTACTTTTTCAATAAGACCAAGATTTTGGGAATCTGTTGCGATTTGGGAAAGTTATGGCCACAATACTGGTAAGGTATCACTTCATAATGGGATTTGATTATTTTAGAGTTTTATTTTTTTTAGGAAGTCTAGTTAAAGTGAGATTTGTAAATATTGGTATGTAAAGTCTATATATATATATATATATATATGTTTATGACCCACAATTTTATTAATGAATGAATGAATATTGAATAAAGAATTAGAGTGCTCTCCTATGCTCATAGGGTAAAATCTGTGGGTGTCATACCATAGATCTGGGTTGAAAACCCGTATTCACCTATTAATAAATTAACCACTAGTGTTTACCTATAAAAAAAAAAAGGGCAAAAACCAGGAGTGGTTCCCTTGGGAGGATTGCGATGAAAGACACAATCTCAACCATTCGAATTCAACCCGTATTTATAAATAATTGTGGAATGTCATAAAGTGTCCTTTTCTATAGAGAAACTCTATAGCCATTTGCCAAAAAGAGTTAAATTTATTATTATTATTATTTGAGATGACCAATCCCCACATGATCTTTGGCTTGCAAATTTCTTCTCACTTTACAAGGTGATCCTTCTTTCTGATCCCCTTTTCCGAAAGGAAATCCCTTTGGCATTTTTCCGACACATGGACAATTTTACTAGGCATTTTGAAAAGGGTCATTAATGCAGCATGCATATAGGCTAGTGGGTGTGTGCACAAGGAGTTAGGAATAAAATTGTAACAGTAATGATAAAACATAAACAAAATTCCTATTTGCACATCCACACACTAAATCAGACAATTATTTAAATTAGGTTCATATGCAATCAAGGAATTAAGGATTACGAAACTAATAAACAATTAAAGACCTAAGTTTAATGTTTTATTATTTTGTGGAAAGAGAAATTAGGCGTAAGCCTAAGCCCAAAATATTATGTCTGAAAATTTCCCTAAAGAGCCTAAGTTAGGCTGAAGGAAAGGGAAGCAACTTGGATTACCTTAGAGAAGGTGTGAATAAATAAAAATGAATCTTAAGATGTATTTTGTCAATCATAATATTTTAGGGAAGGTTTGTTTGGGTCAGACAATAAAAATCTTAGGTTTAGCCATATGTCAAATATGCCAAAAGTGGATACTGTCAGAAATTTGAAAAGAGCCAGACGAGAGAGATCGGTACTTGATTTTAATGTAGAATGCCTCATTGAAGATGTTGGATGTGTTTGTTATCAATATCCAAGATCAAAGTGTTCCTAAAAGTGGAGATTTCAAAAATCCAGAATTTTTTAGGTCTTGAATGAAGTGCTTGAACTATCCTGTTTCAGCAAAAAAACCCTATCAAGTCTTAGAAAGTGTTGAATGGGCTTCTCTAATCTGAACTTTGATTTTGGCCATGTGTAGGGTGATGAGAATACCCTAAATATCAATCTCTTTCTGACAAAAATCAATCCCTCAGGGATTTCTTCAGCTCAACCCCAGAAAGTTAGAAACAAGGATTATATCAAAAATGAAAAATTAAGAAGAGGATGAGAGAGGACCTTTGACCCAAGGGGAGAGGGAGTAACCTCCACTACCACCGTTAAACTAGGCTAAACCTACACCCATTCTTGGGTTTTAGGGTTCTTCAGTTGCAACAAGTAAGAGGAAGGAGACATAAACATGGGTTTTTTTTAATTCAAAATATTGCTTAAGTTTGATGGTTGGTAGTGGGTTCTATAAATAGAGTTCCACGGCCAGGGTTTGTGTACATAAAATAGTGAGTAAACAAAATAACCCCACCTCTACTAATCCCATGACAAAAGTAACCCTACATTACTAATAATAACAAAAATATCATCAAATAACTCATACGGACTAAAATATCCTCAAAATTCTGTGCCTTCTTTTACATGAGACATAATTATATAAATAACTAAAAAGAAAGACAATAAAATGGTTGTGGACATGACCCAATCATCATCCCAGTCATGATGTCTACATCAGTCATCTAGTAAATCAACAAGTTACTCAAAGTTGTCTTTATCAAAGTAATTCTCTCTCTCTCTCTCTCTCTTTCCCTCCCTCCCTCCCTTTAGTGAAATATAAGGCTTTTTTCAACAAGCCATGTTGTAATATGAGTTCTTTCCACTGCCAAATCCCACAAGGCGATGGATCCCAAGGAGCCTCCCAATGGAAGACCAAGATAAAATCAAAGGCGTTGTTCGATGAAGATTTTGGTCCCTTGGTGTCTGTAGGTACATACTACAGTTAGTTGTCCAGGCCATGACCAGCATTGCCTTTTCTTTTGTTAATTAATGCAGTACACTTCTTGATTTACAACTTGTTCATTTGAAATCTTGTCTCAGTTATCAGTTCTGGCATAGCAGTAGACTGCTTTGATTGATCCATTTTGTTTTACTATGCTTTGGAAGAATTGGTCATGACAATGAGACCAGAACTTTGCAGAAAAATTGTGACATTTGCCTATTCTATTATATTCTCCTACTTTCTGACTTGATATATGATAGTGTTGAAGGAGCATACAATTTGTAGAATGGTGCAAAGATTGTCGCTTATACAGATGAGATTTCTTGATGCACCAATGCTAGACTATGAGCCGTTGTTTCAATGGTTGAAGATGGTCCTACCCTGTGATGAGGACATGGGAGCAAGGTGGGACCTACACTTAGCCTTGGTGGGGTCCACACATGGAGCGATTTATGGAAGATGCAGTGTTATATGGTTTAATAAGGGTCTTATAAGGGGGGTAACATTTATTTTATGTGTCCATGTAATAAGGTCAATAGTGCTAAGATGTTGGTTGTTTTTTTTTTAAAGTAATCACGTTTTTAATGTTTAGCCCACTTTTTCAAATGTCAAAACTTGTCATTTTGGCTTGATTTTGGTGTAATTAGATAGATTATTCAATTAGCTTTCTAATGAAAATAAGATTGTGTAAATCCGATGTGATTTGAGAAAATTATGACCAAATTATTAAGGGGTTATCAGTAAAAACAGGAATAGTGTTTTTTTATTATAAAGTTTTAAGTTTTAGTTGTTTTAATTTTAGGAAAATAAGTTTTCTAGTTTTATGTTTTAGAAAACTTGGCTAGCAGGTTGGATTTTAAGAAATTTCATATTTTAGCAAGTTTTTGTTTTGTTTTGAAAGATAAGATAATTTCATTCAACAAAGAAAAAAAGGAGAATTACATCAGCATGAGCAATGCTAACCACAAGACATACAAGCATGCAAAACAAAGACTCATAATGATAGAGTCCTAGTCAAAGATCCAATCACTAAATAGAGGCCGCTCCCTTTCCAAGAATAGCTAATCATTAACCTTGGACAAGATAGCATCAATATAGAGTGATCTACACGGGTCTTGTCCTCAAAACGTTTTTCCATTCCGTTCCTCTCAAATTATCCAATAGATCGCTACAGGGATCAAGACCCACATGTTCTTGGCCAGCTCGCTTCCCCCTCTGTTGCATTGAACCAACCATGAAGAGAAAAAGCCCCCATAGTATCCGGCTAAACCCACGCCACTCCAAATCGGGAAAGGAAAAAATTCCACAGAGGCTACCCACAGGCAAAAGATAAAAAGATGCCTTGCTGATTCCATATCTGACCTACACAAACAACACCTATTTGAAATGATCAGCCCCCTCTCGATTAGGTTGTCAATCGTTGGCGCCCTATCCAACCATAATTGCCACGATAAGAACCTTCCCAGGGATGCGGGAATTCCACACACACACACACCTGGGTGGGATGGCGACGCCGGAGGACATAAGGCGCTATACATAAATCCGACAGAGTATCCATTCTTTGCATCCAAGGTCCACACCATTTCATCCTGCAAGTTTCTATCCCTAAGAACAATAGTCTCCAACAGCCCCAGAAGCCGATCCATCTCCTCGATTTTCTAATCATTTAGATTCCTGCGAGGTTGCAAATTCCAAGAACACATCACCCTCAATCTGATCCAATGATCCTTAACCAAACCCCATTTATCTATTGCAAGATCATAGCATGATGGGAAACATATATATAGAGGGTCACCCGAGCACTAAGAGTCCTACCAAAATCTTACCCTTTCATCATTATGAACTCTGAAGTTGATGTATCTAACAAAAGAATTCAACCCGTTGAAAATGCCCTTCCAAACCCCACAACCCACCTTCCCACCCGGCCTACCTGACATCCAACCAAACTACTGTTCCCCATATTTGGCTGCCACCACACCCCTCCAAATAGCATCTCTATTAGAATCAAACTTCTATAGCCATTTATTAAGGAGAGCTCTATTTGTCACCGTTTTTCTTTGGGATTAGAGTGATGAAAGTTGCACTTAAAGATTTGTACCACTTTTTCTTCGGGATTAGAGTGATGAAAGTTGCACTTAAAGATTTGTACCACTGGTCCTTGGAGTAGAAAGCCTCAAACACCGCCATTACTTCATTCCCCACCAGATCCCAACAAACCTTCAAAAACTTTAGAGGAAATCCATCAGGGCCTGAAGCTTTATCAACTTCCACATTAGAAAGCGCTATCTTAACTTCATCCTTCGTAAAAGGTCTCTCCAACCAGCTGCTCTGCTCTTCGCCTATGCTTTTGAAGGAGACACCTTTAAAAACCAAATGGCAAGGATTTGGCTCATGGTAAAGCTTGACATAATATCTTTCTATCTCCTCTCGAACTCTCTCCTGGTCATGAATCCACTTCCCCTGAACGAACAATTTATTAATCGAGTTAGTTGATCTCCTCCAATTAGCTATTTTGTGGAAGAATTTGATATTCCTGTCACCTTCTTTCAACCAAGAAGCCATTGATTTTTTGTCTCTAAGAGATCTCCTCCATTCTTAACAGCCTGTGGTAATTCTACTCATACTCCCACTTCCTTTCCATTTCCAACTCATTGAACCCCTCATTCATCCTTTTCTGCTCCAGCTTCTCAACATTATGAAGACAAGACACCTTTCTAGCCTCTACATCCTTAAACTCCTCCTTTTTCCATCTCACTATGCACCCCTTCAGAAGCTTTAACTTTTGAGCAAATATGAAACTAGCAAACCCCTCCACTATAAAGCTATTCCACCACGATTTGAGATGGTCCAAAAAACCAGGCACTTCCAACCACATAAGTTCAAACTTGAACAGCCTTGGCCTTGATACCAGAGGAATACAACAGAAAAGAATGGGAATATGGTCAGAACCCGCATTGGGAAGAGCCTCTTAACATAACTGTGCATCATCATCTAGCCAATCTGAGGAAAGCAAAAACCGGTCTAAGCTGCTACTAATACCATGCTCCTGGTAATTTGACCATGTGAAAATTGCACCCCTCAAAGGAAGGTCCACGAAATTGAAGTCTTGGATGAATTTGTTGAACTGCCTCATATGCCTAGTCATCCGTGAAGCACCCGACCTCTCCCTAGATAACCGAATTGCATTAAAATCACCCCCTACACACCAAGGTCCATCCCACTGCAACTGAATCATTTCTAACTCTTCCCTAAGCAAGTCAAACCTATCATGATTGTAAGGACCGTAAACTCCCGAAAAAGCCCACTTTAGCTCATCTGCCTTGTTCTTAAAAACCACAGTAACCGAAAAATCACCTACCTTTTGGTTAAGCTTCTCAAACAAAGAAGAGTCCCATGCCATAAGGATCCCCCCTGACCTTCCCACCACCGGTTATGAATAAAATCAAAAGACCTCCGCCCCCACACATCTAATGCCATCTTCTTGTCAATCTTTTGAATTTTTGTTTCTTATAATGAAAACATGCTAATATTCCACCTCCTCACCATATCTTTAATCGCCCACCTCCTTTCCTCCCTCCCAAGCGCCCTAACATTCCAAGTACAGTAGGTTGTTTTCATCATGAGACCAAGCATTTCCTCTCCCTCTTCTCCCCCTTCTCCTTTCCCTACCTCTCTCCTCTTTGTCATATTGAATACCTGAATGCAACTTTTTCAACTCCTATTCTCGTCTGTCCCTAGGCTCCCTCTTATGGCTGCCTTTGTAAGCCCTCGGGCTCCAACTCCGCTTCCTCTCAAACTCCCAGAAAATGTCCTCTACAGGCTACTCTATTCTCTTAAATGAATAACCTAGACATCTCTTGACCTCAACCACCTTTTTGAGAACTTAATCAGAACAAGGGGAGCATCAGAATCTGATCAGCCTCAATGATAGAATCCCCCTCCCCAAAATCCTCATACCTGTCCTCCCCCAACTAAGACTCAAAAAGAGAGCCCTCAATTGTGTAATCACCCTAGCAACGCTTCACCACCTACAGGCTATGAGTAAACCTCCCGCCACCCCTCCATATCATACAGCATAGGGGATGCTTTCTCTGCCCAACCGCAACCTCTCGAGCCGGAAACACTTCATTCCCCCTCTGCTAAGAGACCCACCCACTCAATCAGATCAGCATCAAACCTAAGTCTACCTTCCTCGAAAAGCTCCTCCTCATCATCGCTACTCTCGGCCACAATTACCTTTGCTTTTTCTTTCCCCATCGTCACCACCGACTTCATCGCTTTACGAGTTCCTTCGGATTCCTTTATCACAATTCCCATGCTGGATTTTTTACTACCAAAAGCTGTCGGATGTCCCTCAGACAAACCCTCCGTAGCACCAAAAGACTGCCGGAGCACCTCCGAAGTACCCTTGGACCTCACCTCTTCACTAGGCACGATGCTGCTCTCGATCCTCTTTCGCCCCCATCGAGCTTTATTAGCCTCAAACCTGTTAGATCTTTTGTGCGTGTTCTGATTTGTAGCATCACCGAAATCCCACATCTCCTTGCTCGCATATGCTCTGTCATATGCTTCTTCACTCATAGGCTTCCTCCTACATTGTTTATTCTGATAATAAATGTTGCTGGGCTTTTCAGGCCCCTCCTTCTTGGGCATTGTCCCAGACCCATATCTATTAGAGCCCCTGGGCTAAGGTTCCCTCATCAAAGAACGGTCCAGCCCATGTGGGCCTTTGTTGGGCCCGCTATGCATAGGCCCTCAACTGGAAGGCTTTTCCAAATTGGGTCACGGCCCTTCCTTCTCGAACCAGCACCTCGGAACCACCTTCCTACCCACCATGGTCCAACCAACCCTGGGCACGAACCCCCCTTTCGTCTCCACCTCTAGCCCAGGCTTGTGGCCTGACAGCCTTTCTTCATTGCTTTAGATGCCCTACTTTCTTCATTTGAAATTCAAAACTTGAATCCCAACTTGTTTCCCTCCCATTTTTATCGGAATCACCTTCGCCAGACCAACCCCCATGGCTCCGATCCACTTCGGCTCTCCTCAGCACCTTCACTAGCACACATTTGGGGAGCTCATGTTTCCACAGAGCCACCCTGTAAGCCATCCTTCCATCCTCCATCCAAACAAAGGTCAGGGCAAGCTTTGGGCGTCGAACCCTTATTTTAAGCCACTCCATCGAGTCACACGACACAACCCCTTCTTTCAGTAGCCCTCCGCACATCTCACCAATGGCTTCGTAAGTTTTCTTTCCCCACAGGTGTGCCGGAAAGCCAAAGACCCAAATCCACCCCTCCTCTCTACTAGTCTCCTGCCTATTCACTGAGATAGCATCATAAAGACAACCAACAGAAGGATGCCAAATATCTAACAAGATCCCCCACCTTTACCATGTTCACAAACCGTCGTTTACTACCCTTTTTGCCTCCATTACCGATGGGAAATGAAACAAGAACAAACCCTTCACCATCCTTCTCACCTGCAATTCCCCGTCTATTCTCCACACACGCTTTCCCCACTAACGCAGAGCTGAAGTGCTGGGGTTATCTCCAACAACCCTCCCCATGAGACAGGATTGCAGGCGCTCCATTCTTAGATTTATTTTCATCTTTGGAAAGGAAAGTACCTCCATATCTCCTCACTGCTCCACCCGAGGTCTCGAAACCTTCGGCCAAAAAATTTGCGTAAGGACCCCATCCTTAAAGGATTTCCCCTTTGCAGAACCATTCTCGAACTCCTTCCTCCACCTCTCATCCTCCACCCCAAACCCTCCATCTGATGTTTTATTTCTATTAGAATCTTTTATCTCCCCCCTGACAGGTGATCCCCTCTTTACTCGAGATTCTCTCCTCTTCACCTCCACCTTCCGGTTACCTCGAGTTCTAATACTTCTACCAGCTACAGTGCTTGGATTGGGTCCCACCCATGGTGGCCATCCCCTCCTACCTTTTCGTAACACACCCCCAGTCATGCCGAAAGAGTCCCCTCCCCATAGTTTAACAAGTTTATAATTGTTTAAGGTTGTAAGCCTATTTAAAGGCAACCCCTCACCATAATTTTACAATGAATGAAATTGATTATAAAAAAAAAAGAATTTTCTTGCTTTCTAACTCTTGGCTAGTGTGATCTTTCCTTTGTGAAGTTTAAAATCTTGAAGTGGTTTTCCTCCTTGCAGAACCATTCTCAAACTCCTTCCTCCACCTCTCATCCTACACCCGAAACCCTCCATTCGACGTTTTATTTCTATTAGAATCCTTTATCTCCCACCTAACAGGTGGTCCCCTCCTTATTCAAGATTCTTGCCTCTTCACCTCCACCTTCCGGTTACCTCCAGTTCTAATACTTCTACCAGTTACAGTGTTTGGGTTGGGTCCCACCCATGGTGGCCATCCCCGCCTACCTTTTCGTAACACACCCCCAGTCATGCTAGAAGAAACCCCTCCCCAAATTTTAGTAAGTTTATAATCCCCATAATTTTACAATGAATGAAATTGATTAAAAAAAAAAAAAAGAATTTTCTTGCTTTCTAGCTCTTAGTTAGTGTGATATTCTTTGGTGAAATCTAAAATCCGAGAGTGGCTTTTCCCAAAGGTGGATTCCTTTGATTTATTCAAGTTTGGTGGAGGCCTAGATCCCCTATTTTGGGTTTGGAAAAGCTTCTAATCAGGTTTTTATCTTTTTTTTTTATCTTTTCTTGTTTCTGCTACATCACTTTAAATTTTATTGATATTTTTGGCCATCATTCTATATCATCTTTGGTATCATCTCTATTATCCTGCATCAGCTTGTTTGATGTGAACACTTCTGTGATTTAGCTTTGGATGTCATATTTTATCCAAATAATATCATTCATGTCCTTTGTTTAGGATTTCATTGTCTATATGCATTTGCATGTAGAAATATCTAAAGTCAACAATGTCCTTCTGTTTTTTTTTTTTTTTGTTTTTTAAGGAATAATGTCCTTTTGTTGTTTCTTTACCTCTTGTTTGGAACTTGCTGTTTTACTAAATTTTTGACTCCTGATGAATGTTGTGATGTTTATGCTTTTCTCTGGGAGAAGTATCAGTGTAATAATTTCCACTGTTTGTTGACATTGTGGTGGGTGGGTCTTGAGGGAAAAGTGTGTATATACATGCCAGGTGTGTGAACTAGGGCTGCAAATATACATATGGCCCATACTCAGCCCGAACACAAACTCTGCCCATTTTGTTCAGTCCAAACTCGGTCCATTATAAAACAATGGGCTTCAGGTCAAGTTCGGGCTGGTCTGAACTTAACAGCTGTTGGACTGCTAATCATATAAACTAATATATTATTAAATATAATATCCCATATAATTATATATTTATTATTATTATAAATACATTATATAATTTATAATGTAGTTTGGGCCAGGTTGGGCTAAGGCCTGCCTAAACTCGGCCCAAACATTACTTTGGGCCTGAAACCACAGCTCAAACTTGGCCCAGTCTGAAGTCACATTTGCCCAAATTTCGAGCCAAACAAGTCAGGCTTTGGGCCAGCCCAGACCAAGTTGCAGCCTTGGTATCAACTACCACACAAACAGAATCTTGTGTTGCGCTATGAATGTGTGGATTCCAAATGCATCCAAGTTACTAAAATAGGTAGTTCAATTCCATTTTAGTGTTTAATTTCTCCAGGTTGTTGAGGGATTTCCAAATTGTAACTAAGTAGAAATTGGAGATACCCTTAGAATTAAGAATTTAATTATCCTTCTTTCTCTATAATTAAATTATTAAGTGCCTATTAAGGAATACAAATGTCTTTCTAGCTTTGAATATGATATTGAGCTTTGGAGTTTTGTTTGGTTTTTGAGATATTGAATTTTAGATAATTTCTTCTTCTTCCCCCTTTCTTTCTTTCATTTTTTTCTTCTTTGTGAGAAAACTAATCTCTTCACTTTTTTCATTGTTCTTTTGAAATTTTGTATTCATCAGAATTTGTTTTAAATGCCGTGTTTAGGTATGTAGTGAGTTTGCTATTATGGTAGCAACTATAGTTACCATGGCTGACAAACTGGCAAATTGGGGGGTAGGGTGCTCTTTGTTATATAGGTGATGCAGCATGCATATAGGTTAGTGGGTGTGTGCACCAGGAGCTAGGAATAAAATTAGTAAAAATAAGTAAGGAAGAATAAACTAGATTCCTATTCGCAATGTCACATGCTAATTCAAGTAATTCTTTAGGTTAAGTTTGATAAGCATGAGTGGAACTAGAACATCCAAAGTAATAAACAACATGAACCTAAACAATATGAAAGGATAACCACTAGTTTAGAAATTGATCGCACATCAGGTCGTGGTTCAGAAATCTGACTCTAAGTGAGCTAGAAAAGTGGTCCGGACAAGGGATAGCAAGGGTCGGTATTGGGCTATCAAAGGCTATTGTATAGCACAATAAGGGTTGTATTTAAGCATGATTCAGGTTATGTAAACATGTTCAAAGAAGGTGAGTATGTGCAGAAAAATTTAGTTCTCAGCCCCTTTAATCAAGTCACTTAACTGCCACCAGATCATACTATAAAAGAATGCAAATCAAGGTCGAAAATAAGAAACTGAACCTGATAATGTATGAATCATATCTCTGCAGCCTTAGAGTAGTGAAACAATCAGTTTCCAAAGACTTTATGGATTTTGAAAAGTTCCAAAATCAGCTTGACTGAGATGCTGATGCCGTCAGCCTAGTTACTCATGGATTCGATTCTTTGGGTGGAGAGAAGTTTTCGGATGGCTTCTTGCTTCAATAGGGCTGCCCAAGAGTTAATCAAACCCTGTTGAAAGTGCTTGATCAAACTCCTAAGTAGGAGGGAGATATGATCAGTCTCGTACAGGCACTATTTTTGGGCAGAATCACGCCAATCCTGGGAAATTTAGGTATGTATTGACCTGGCCTGATTTTTAGGAGAATATAACACTACAATTAGGATCATAAGGGAATTAGTATAACCCTGCTAAAAGCCTGAAATCAAATCCCTATTAATCAGGGATTAAAATCAAATCTCCAAAAAACTGTATGCTGCCCCTGTTTGACGCCTCCCACAGAGAAACCAAAGAAGAAGTTGATCAGGTCGGGCCCTTTTGGATGGGTTCCACCACAACTTGGATTGTGTGGGAATCTCCTACAAGCTAGGAAATTATCAAAGCCCAAATCTCTTTATTATAGGAGCAATAATCAGTCTCGTATGAACTCCTTTCTGCTGATATTCACGCCTGCAGCACTGTAGGTCTTCAACAAGATTTTCAAACAGCCCTTAGAAGCAATGTTAGAGCCTCCAAGCTGATCGTATTTCCCTAATACAACCCCTTGAATGCTGGTTTGTTCAAAATCTTCAAAGATGATGAGTTGTTGTTGAATTCTTTGCAGGTGTATCACTTTCAGCGCCAACAAACCTGTAAATTAACTAATAAAAAGAAGATAGAAGTGAGGAGAAGGACCTTTGACCCAAGGGGAAGAGAGTAGCCTTCACTACTACCGTTAAATTAGGATTAAACCTAGATCCATTCTAGGGTTTTGATATTCTTCAGCTGCAACAAGTAAGATGAAGAAGAAGAAATGGTTGTCAGACGCAAAATTTCTTGTATTATTCCATCATAAAACGATTGGTTGGTTGTGGGCTCTATAAATAGTCTCACGGCAGGGTTTTTACATAAAATATAAATTGGACAAATAAAGCCCTCTCTCTACTGCTCTCACGACTAAAATAGCCCTGCACTACTAATAATAACAAAAATACCCTCAAAATTCTGTGCCCCCCTTTACATGAGACACAATTACATAAAATAATAATAATAATAATAAAAGTAGATAAATAAAACTATGACAAGGCCCAATCATCATCTCGGTCACGATGTCCGCATCAATAGGGAGTGAGTTGCCTGATGGTATGATGTAGTTGTGGTTTCGGGCTTGCTTGTTTGCTTGCCTCTGTTCTCGTACCACAGACCTAGGTTCAAAACCTGTCTTCACCTACTAATAAATTAACCACTAATGCTTACCTATCAAAAAAAATTGTTGTTATCAATAAAGCATGCCTTTTACCTCTCAAAAAGAAAAAAATTATTGGCGTACATGTCAGTCAAGTTGCTATTTGTGTTGTTTGAATATAGTTGCATTCAAGCAAGTTGTTGGTTTCAACATTGAACTCCTATATGCTTTGATGTTAATCATAAGTATGCTTTGATTGATTGCATGTATATATATATATATATATATATATATATATATATATATATATATAGATAGATAGAT
>JAOXJP010212389.1:0-11854 GCA_025762735.1 Platanus orientalis
TTCTTATACTTTTAGACTTTTGGTTCAATTTTACTTGTTGTAGGAACTCATTCCTTTGAATCCTACATTAGGCTAGCTTTTAGGTTTTTAGTTCTTTCAAGTTTATTCACTTTATTGTATTATAGTTGAAATTATTAATTGTAGCTTGTAGTTATTTACTTTATTATCGTATTTGCTTCTTTCTCATTATTTTCCTTGTAATAATCTCTCTCTCTCTCTCTCTCTCTCTCTCTCTCTCTCTCTCTCCACTGAATGTAGCCTAGACGCGTCATAAAAAATAATTGCATCTTCAGCATATTAAATCTGAGAAACATTTAAATCTCAAAATCCCACCTCAAAATCTAAAATATAGCCACCTAGAAACATCATAAAAAATAATTGCATCGTCAGCATATTAAAGCAGAGAAACCTTTAAATCTCAAAATCCCACCTCAAAATCTAAAATATAGCCATTCTCCATTCTATTGATCATCCAATTCAACACTTTTGTAACCATAATGAAAAGAAAAGAAGAAAGAGGGCCCCCTTGCCTCAAACCCCTAGAGCTCTTGAAATATCCAATAGAACTCCCATTCACCAGAACTGAGAAATTGATTGTTTCAAACACGCTTTCATCCAATTTCTCCATTTAACACCAAAACCCATCCTACCAAGGACATAATCTAATATCTAATTTACATGATAGTATGTCTTCTCCAAATCGGGTTTACTGAGAATGCACTCACTATTAGATCTCAATCTAGAGTCCACACACTCATTAGCAATTAAAACGGCATCCAAGATTTGGCTTCCAATTAAATAAGCCCCTTGACTCCTTGAGGGTGGGAAATACAAGTTCCAATAATTTGCTTCAGTCGTTGAGCCAAGGATTTAGCAATGATCTTATAGACATTGCTCAGCAAGCTAACAGGCTGGAAGTGCCTCAACTCATTATCCCCTTTTTCCTTAAAAATTAGGGCTATCAATATATTGTTTAGATTTTTCTCAAAAGATCCTGGCCCAAAATTGCTCAAAAACTTGCATAAAACTTCTTCCTCAGGAAAGGGCCTCTCAATGATATTTCTTTCCCTTCCTGAAATGAAACTGAAACCCAAACCCTTAAGGACGAGCCTGAAATAATTGGCCTATGTGTATAGGAGAAAATAAAATTTCAAAATATCCTTTCTGATGCCCTCATTGGTTTGGATCCACTGATCTTCAACCTTTAGACCATAAATTTGATTCGCTTTACTCTTTGTATTCACTATTTTATGAAAGAATTTTATATTTTGGTTCCCGTCCTTCAACCACCTTATTATGGACTGTATCTCCAATAATCTCTTCATTATTTACCCACAATTGAAAGCCCTGCTTTAAAACATCTCTAAGCTGCCTTTCCCCTTCCTGAAGGTGGGTCTCAATTCCCTTTTTTAATTTAGATACTTAATTTTTCCCAAACAATCCTCTTTTATTCCTTTTATCCTGCCGAAAGTTTCCTTGTGGCTTCTAATTCAAGACTGAATCTGTGACTTCAAACTTCTCAAATTACTATTTCTCTCCAAGTTTGATAGGCTAAGTCTAAAAAGTTTAAGATTGAAGCCATATCTCCTTAAACCTAAAAGAAATCCGACCGTAGTCTCCTCCCAAGGCTCTAACATGATCTGAAGACGGTCTGGGAGCACCTTTAGAATCACTCCCAAAAACAACTCCTCCAAATCTAAGCAGTATAGAAATCTATCTAAACAAATGAAGGGAGGGGTATTCTTGAAAGTTCGACCAAGTGAAGTTAGCCCCTTTTAGGAGACTGTCAATCAGACCCCATTTCTCAACAAAAACAAATCTAGCATTTTTTCTTGAATTGGGTCTCCTCTCCTCCCTTCTCCCATGGGAGAAACAGACAAGAGTTAAAATCCCCCCCCCCAAAATGCACCAAGGAAAACTCCTTCTAGCCATCCCATTATCCAATTCCTACCAAATATACCAACTTCCACATTCAAAGTGGGATAAACTCCAATGAAAATCCAATCTGACTCCTCCCCTACCAACCTACACATTATCGATACAGAATAGGCCCCTATATCAAAGTCTATGACCTCCACCAAATCAGTATTCCATATCATAAGAATTCCCCCCAAAGCCCCCTAAAGACGGAAGAGCCAACCAGCTCAAAATTCACAACCTCCACGCTTCTTTGGCAATCTCCTCACTTGTACAATCCAATTGTCTCTTGAAAACAGACAATCATGGGAGTAAATTTGTGAACCTCTTGTTGAATACACAAACTTTTGTCTCTATTGCCCATCCATTTCACATTCCAAGAAATGAAGTTGGGACCCATAGACTTAAAATGCTTCATCCTCTTTCCTTTCCTAACACTACTTTCTCTCTCCTCCCAATCTCCCATCATAGTTCATACTACTTTCCAATTTTTTAAGTTCTTTCATTGTCTTTCACCCAGACATCACCTCTTTGATCTTTCTGCTCTCTTTCTTGATTTCCCAAAATAAGTTCCAAGTTTCAGTTTCAAGTTTCAAAACCTTCAATCGACAGCCGTAGGTACTTGCTGAAACCCTCCAATTTAAAAGAAGCTAGTCTAAGATGAGACCAACATTCCCCTCTCCTCTATCTCCAATAGCCTAATCTCCTCAATTTGATCTTTTCCAAGCCAAGGACTTTGAACACTGAAGGCCCCCCTTCTCCCATTCAATCTCACCATTTCTCTTTCTATCCAACCTTGTTCCACTCCCCTAACAGCCAAAAAATTAGCAGATATCACAGAAAAATCTTCTCCCTCAAAACCCTGATACAACACTAGTTGCTGCTCCCTTTCCTCTAAACATGTGATTCAATGAATTCTACTATTCTGAGGAGTTCTATGAGCATTTGAATGACACGTTTATTGTGTTAATTCCAAAACATTCAGGTGCAAAGGATCTTAAAGATTATATAGACCAATCAGTCTCCTTAGTAGTGTGTATAAGATCATCTCCAAGGTGTTGTCCTCGAGGTTAAGGTTGGTGATGAAAGGGATTATTGCCCATCCCCAAAGTGCTTTTGTGGAAGGTAGACAAATCTTAGATAATGTCCATATTGCAAATGAGTGTATTAATGATCGGAGGATGTCGGGTAGAAATGGTTTGCTTTGTAAATTGGATATGGAGAAAGCGTACGATCATGTAAATTGGGACTTCCTTGAATACATCATGGACAGAATGGGGTTTGGGGTGAAGTGGAGAAGTTAGATGTTCTATTGTGTTAAATCCATCAACTTTTCAGTGATGGTTAATGGTAGTCCGGCTGGGTATTTTAGGAGTTCTAAGGGCTTGAAACAAGGAGATCCTCTATCTCCTCTCCTGTTCGTTATGGTGTCGGAGATCTTGAGTAAAATGATCAGAAGGGTTGAGGATGAGTTTCTTCTGGGTTTTGTGGTGGGGAGGGGAGGTGCTAGAGTTTCTCACCTGCAATTTTGCAGATGATACTATGATTTTTTGTGATACAAGTGAGACACAGTTGAGAATTTTGAAGTGCATCCTCTGTTGTTTTGATGCAGCTTTGGGCTTAAGATTAATTTGGGCAAAAGCGAGTTGTTCCAGATCGGTGAGGTTCCTAACATTGGGGGTCTGGCTTGGATTTTGGGATGTAAAATTGGGGTGCTACCATCGACTTATCTAGGCATGCCATTGGGGGCTAGTTTTTAAGTCTAAAGGGGTCTGGAATCCGATCATTGATAGGACCTCTGTGAGATTGGGATCTTGGAAGGCTACTCTTTTGTCTAAAGGGGATAGACTCACCCTGTTGAAATCCACCCTAGCTTCCATCCCAAACTATTATCTTTCGTTTTTTTACTATATTGGGATCCATTGCCAGGGTTATTGAGGCACATTCAAAAATTTCCTATGGAATGATATGGGAGATCATCATCGGTATCACTTGGTGGATTAGAAGTCCATTCGTAGGCCTCTTGGCTGTGGCAGTCTTGGTGTGCGTTCAATTAGAGACCATAATACAGTCTTGCTGACTAAGTGGCTTTGGAGATTCAAGGTCGAGCATGAGAGTTTGTGGCATAAGGTGGTGGTGGCTATATTTGGGGCGATCTCTCTTTGGGACTCCCAGGAGGTGAGGCTTAGGCATGGTTGTGGGTTGTGGAAGTCAATCCAAAAGTTGCAGGATAGGTTTTGGAGTTTCATTCGTTTTAATCTGGGGTCTGGTAGGGAGGTTCGTTTTTCGGAGGATAGGTCGATTGAGGAGGTTCAGATGCAGGTGTCTTTCAGGAATCTCTATTGTTTAGCAAAGGATCCTAAAGGCATGGTGGTGGATTTTTTTTATGAAACTATAATTGTTGGAATTTGGGCCTTCGTAGGAATCGATCAAGTGGAGGATTGTAGGAGGTTGCTGATGTTATTAGAAAGCACTAAGCCAAACACTGCTAGTAGAGATGGGTGGGTGTAGACTCTCTCAAAAAAGGGTTTATTCACCCCAAGGTCTCTCCTCTGTGGAATTAAGGGGGTTTCAGGGCTAGGAATTTTCCTCTTAATGGCATATGGATCCTGGGTATCCCGTCTAAAGTTGCATTTTTTATGTAGAATGTTTATCTGGATAAAGTTCTCACCCTTGATCACCTTCAGAGTAAGGGATGGAGTTTAGCTAATAAATGCAATTTGTGTCTAAAGGAGTCGTCGGTGGATCATCTTTTCCTCCATTGTGACATAGCCTTTGCGGTTTGGAGTTTCTTCCTCTCCCATCTTCATATTTCTTGGTCTTTCCCTTCCATTTTTTGTGACCTTATCCAGGGCTGGGGGATCCATGGTTTGGAGGGTCTTCTAGCAATTATCTAGTCTTATCTTTCAAGGGCGGTGTGTTGGGGTCTTTGGAAGGAGAGGAGTAACTCCAAAAAAAATTTGAAGTCTAGGGGTTTGGAGGAGGTCTTGCTCTATATTCACAGCTTTTTGCTCGAGTGGGTGGCTTTTTGGCCGGATTTTGAAGATTCGGCTTGGGATTCTTTGTGGCGGCAGGAGGAGTTGTAGTTAGTGGGGTTTTGGAGGGGCGTTTGTTTTGCCGGTTGTTGTTTTAGTTTTTGTTGTTGTTTCGTTTTGGGCTTGTTTTGGTTTTGTCACCTTCTTGGTGATGCGCCTTTGTTCTGTTTTGTGTTTCTTTTTTGCTTCGGTTTTCAATAAAATTTTATTTTTGCCTCTCCAAAAAAAAAATGTGTTTCCATAGTTTCCATAAATTTTAATATTTCCATGATCTTCAATAAACCTATATAAATTAATTCCACTTCCACGGGGACCAAATTGTAGACCCAAGCTGCCAAAACCCTGCCCATGATCAAAGCATCCATAATGTATCAATGTTCCACCACTTGATCGAAAAGAGCAACAACAACAACAAACAGCCTTATCCCAACACAAAAAGACCGATGATCTAAATTAATTAGACCTCTTATTAGGAGGAGCAAACCAACCAATGTCATGTGTACCACATGGCAATTGGGATTGATGGCTATGATGGCCTCTACAAGATGCACCTGAATTAATCCTATTATCATCATGAAATAACAAGTCCTTGGAATCTTAATTAGTTTAAGTCAACATTTTTTTTATGAATAACAACTTTATTCAAGGGGAAAAAAAGGGGGAGGGGGAAGGAGAGAACAAGAACGGCAGGTGGCCAAAATTACAAACAAGGAAAACAAGGAAAGAAAAATGAAAAATATTTATCTGCAAATATTTATTCAATTATTCCTTCACTGGGGTCCCACATTGATAAATCTGTCTCACAACCTGCAGCTATATCCACACCAGGCCCTCAAAGAATCTAGAGATTAGAAGGGTCTCCCATTGAGAAAGTTCATTTCAACTTTGTGTCGGAAGTAATTTAAAAATCATAACAATCAATATAATTTTTGTTCAACATTTCGGAATCTAGGATCTGGGAAGGTGCACAGAACAAAATTCTATACAGAAAATATGTGCATCATTTACTCACAAATAAGGAAATCCAAACCTAAAAAGATGTTTTGCAGTTTTAACAAGTTATAGAAGTGCCTCAGTTGGGTATATGTGATGCGGACAGTGAAAAGAGGCTCTTGTACGTTCCACTTCACAAGAGAGCAATGTTCAAATCTTGTAACATGTATGGGTGGATTTGATTGTTAAGGGATGGGTTATTTTTGTAATAAGGCATGTTTGCCAAGGGTTAGAATGGGTTTTTTAATTTCAAGGGTATACTCGTAATATGGCTGAAAAGCCCAGCAGTTTATGGGGATTTCTTAGGCTGGTCATTAGGGGGCATTTTGTCTTTTTCATGGGCTGCCACATCAGCCAATGGGACCCACAGAAGTGGCTGGACAACAGCCCCTTTATTTGTCTTTTTGTGACTCTCTAAAGTCAACAAGGGGGCCCCACAATGTGGCTGGTTGACAGCTTGAGTATCTCCATGCTTTTCGCAATTTTAGATTTAGGAAATTTTGTATTTTAGTAATTCTTAGATTTAGGAAAACTTGAACAAGAAGTTAAGTGTGTTTTAGTAAGTTCATAATTTTAGAAAGTGTGATTTTAGTAAGTCTTAGGGTGCAAGTTTAAGTCTTTAGAAAATTTCTAATTCTTGCCTTTTTTACTTTCATAGCTTGTAAGCCTATTTAAAGGCACCAAACTTATTCGATAAGGACAGTGAAGATTATTAAGAAAAAAATTCAGCAAAAAAAAAAAAAAAAGATTATTAAGAAAAAAGTGTTTCAATTTAGGTGGTCTCCCAAGCTAAGCCGTGGGCCTTCTCTCTATCCCCCAGGGTGACGCCTCCTCTAGTGGCTCCCCTCTCTTCTCTCTTAGGTGCAACTGTAGCTCCCTAAAGGCAACATCTCTTTCTTCTCTCTTCCTCTCTCTCTCTTCTCTCTCTCCTCCTTTCTAATATCTCTCTCTTACCTCATTTTCTAATATCCCTTTCTTACCTCCTTTATTCTTCATCTCTTCTCTAACCCTACGTGAATCTATACTCTTTAATAGTATTAATCTGAATTTTCTGGATCTAGTACACCTTAAAAACCTGCCCCCTCTATTCTCCGTATTTCTCTACTCTTTTTATAGGGTTTTTATCCCTGTGATTCCCCACAAAACCCCTCAACTTCTTGAATCTCCTTCTTCCATCTCCATCAATTTCAAAAGATTCCATTCTAGATTCTTGAAACCTCCATTAAGGCTCCTTCTGTTTGTCCGGATTTGGGCCAAATCCGGTGGAAACTAGTATGGGATTCCATTGATTAGATGGTTTCCCCAAATCTGGTTGTCTGGATTAGAAACCTATCGATATTTGTGCAAATCCAACAGAATCCATTCCCTTTGTATTTCATCAATTCCTCTTTTCCAACTCAGAAGGTCGGATTTGTGATCAAATCCTGTGTTACCTCATCTATATTGTGCTGGCCGTTGACACTGGATTTGTTTTCTATTTCTTGGCAATCAAATATCAAATGGAATCATTGTACTGTTTTCTATTCCATTTCTAATTCTTTCCAAATCCATTTGCATTTTTGGATTTTATTCCATTCAAATCCAGACAATCAGACGGAGCCTAAAGCACTGATCTTAAATTTCACCCAGCTAGACTAGTCCAAACTGAATGGAATTTTACCACAGATCCCTTTACTGAGACAGGATGTTCTGTCCAGGATGTACCTTCACCCCCTCACAGGCGGTGAGGATTTTATACGCTGACCCCTAACCTGTGCCGATGGTCAAGCGGGTGGAAATATCATCGCCGAAAGTGATTTTCACTTTTTGGGGGCGTGTGTAAATCATTTCTGACACTGATGTGGCTGCCCTTTGACCTAGGCGTTTGCCTACACAAAGCGTAGAAAAGCCTTGCCGCCTCACAGGGGATGTGGGCCCCATGCACTTTTTGTGTGGGGCCCACACCCCCTGTGAAGGGGCAAACGGTACATCCTGGACAGAACATCCTTTCGGCTTTATTGATGCACTCTTGATCTGGAAAATTTCATTAACTTTTGACACATCAGAGGAATATTTTTGTAATTTTCCTATTAACTGCCCAAAATTAAAAGTTTGCCTCTGGTGGAAAATTTCAATATTTATTTTCTGGACTGTTCTTTTAATACTTGTAACGGTTTTCCCTTTTATCCTACATCAATATGCATACAAACTAGTCTTACCGCAAATCTTATGAACACAAAAGGTCCCACAACTGCAGCTATGTTGTTTTAAAAACTTTGCAGTGGTCTAAACCACGATAATGAAAGACAGTACCTGAAGACACCGGACGTATCTCTTTGTATATCCTAAATCATTTACCAATGGCACCTCCAAGGCTTTTGCCAATTGGCGAGCTGATGCAACAAACCTGAAGCAGAATTAAATTATCAATCAATATAAGTGAATTCAGAATCTTATAATGAAAATAAGATGATCAACCATCACAAGGATAAAAAGAATCCTGAACTGGTTAGAAAAAACATATATAGATCAAGAAAAAATATAATTAAAAAATCCTGGCCAAGACCCCTAGCAGCCACATTGAGGTCTAGACAGGGGCAACCAAAATACTGTACACCTAAGCATCACCAGGTGTACCAGTGAGAAGAAAAAGACCTAACAAAAGAAACTTGGGGCTTGCACCATAGGTCTCTCTCTCTCTCTCTCTCCTTTTTTTTTTATGAATAACAAAGAATTGTATTAATAAAGAGGAAGAAATAGAAAAACAACCAAAATACAGCCAACAGCAATCACACCCAACAAAAAGGGAAAAATGCATCAACCATTAAGGCATGGAATCTCCTCAAAGTTGCCTAAGGCTCCACTTGGCCAACTTGTCAGCAAAATCATTTTGAGTTCGGGGAACATCAAACAAGTGGACATTCCTTAAGCAAGGTCCTGATCTCATAAATGAAATGGTGGAGCCTCCAAGACACACATCGTTCCCCTCTACCCCAAGAAATGATCGACGAAGAATCCCCTTCCACATGGCAAACTTTTCGCTTAATAAGCCTCATCCCTTCCAAGAGAACCATTAACTCAGCAAAAATGGTATTACTAACACCAATAGGACCTCCTTTGACCCATAGAACTCAGCCTAATGAGTCCCTCACAACACACCCATACCCCGCCAGCCCCAGATTCCTAAACGAAGCTCCATCAAAGTTTAATTTAAGCATATCATTGGCAGGGGGAAACCATTCCATCGCAACAATTTGCTTGCAAACACTATGCATCAAAAAGCAAGAACCCCAATCCCAAACCATATCGTTCATGGAACGACCTTTGAACTCCTTTTTGACCATAACCCAATGACATTTGTCGCATGCAATTGAATCAAACACCTCCCACACACTCCTCTTATCTTCAAACACTCTTCTATTTCTCTCCCTTCAAATACCCCACACCACACCCCACCCAGCAAGATAGCTTTGCAGAATAACCTTCCCTGATCACCTTTCACCCCATGGCCCCACTGGAAAACAAGAGCCCCCATTGAAGCCGGCATTGTGAAATAGAGTGAAAGGGCCTTTTTAAACAGGTTCTAGATCTTTGTGGAATAAGAACAATGGATAAAGATGTGATCCCCAGATTCAACGTCCATCATGCAAAGGGAACAAATTGAGGGAGAAATGGACATAAAAGGTCTCCTTCGCTGCAACACGTCTAAAGTATTTTGTCTCCCAAGGAAATCCAAGAGAAAACACCTTGACCTGAGGAGGTGCTGCAGAATTCCATAAATTGGAAACCGGGAGCAGCAGAGGCAAAGAACTTTCGCCACACAGGATGGAAAAGAAAGATTTAGAAGAGAAACACCCATCAACAGAGGGAGACCAGATACAAGAGTCCCCTTCGTTATCGAGAATATACACCAACTGGAAGTCCTCCATCAATTTCCCCACAATGGGGATTTCCCAATCGTAGGGGTCGTGAGTAAAAGGAAGATTCCAGTTAAGCCCGTTAGGACCATGTGAAAGACCTTCTGCCACTCTAGAGTTGCCTCCCCATTATATTACCTTCTTTTCTTTTATTTATTATTCTGGTACATTTTTTTCTGAGAAAATCATTCTTAGATATTTCATTATTGTACCTTTATTTTGTAGTTCTAATTACTTGGTACTGGATATAACAATCCTATTTTCTTAGTAAATCCTATAACTCTTTATTTTTTTTCCGAATTATAAAAAAAAGGTCCCCAGAGACCCCCCCCCCCCCAAAAAAAAAAAAAAGATTCCTAGGTAAATACTTAAACTTTATATAATTTAGCTCTATTTTTTAAGTGCATGCAGTAGAATTGGAAGGATAAAAGGGTGTCACAAGAGACCTCTTGAATTGAATCAAAGTGGTGGGAAGAGAAGAGGCTTCTCTACTCTCTCAGACGTGAGAATAAAGAATGAGAAAACGATGCAGCACAACACTCTTAAAAGGGCTGTTAACACAAAGATGGCTGTACATAGGAGTTTAATTGAGTAAGTATATAAACATTCATGGGATCAGGATTTTGGCTGAAAACAGAGACTAGTATTGGGTAAGTTGGAAAATAATCAAGATTGTAATAGAAACTGAACAAACGTATTTGTGGGATCTAATATCTGACTGCAGTTAGGCTGATAAGATTCAGGTTATGGACTGGTTTAGATATTCAGACTGGGTAACACAGCAGAAACTATCAGAGGATGAAGTAGGGTATGGAACAAAGGTCAAAACAGGGACTGTTGAACTAGTTTAACAGAATAAATCTGGTCAGATTGAGGACTAATAGAATTCAGAGATAGGGTATAAAGAATAGGACATAAAAACATAAAATTCTAAGGGACAGATTGAAGGGCTAACACAGAAGGGTTAATTAAGGACATGATGGGGACTAAAATCAAGGGGTAACACTGGATTAATGTGAAAGGATCCAGGAGCATATTATGTCATTTGATGGGGATCAACACAGATATATGCAGGACTGTTCGAAGGTCTTAAAACTGAAAGAAAAGGGCTAAATTCAGGGGAATAGATCAGGGATTAAAGGCTGAAATTAAGTACAGGGCTGATGCTAAGACAGTGAAGGTTTTTATGGTTTCAATTCTGGGGTGCAGCAAGGAGTATCTCAATTGGGATTGGATTCCATCCATTAAAACCAATAAGAAAGTGATGTGAGGGTGCTGCAGGGTTGGAGCTAGCTGGAGTTTAGGTTCTTGAATAAAGAACACGAAAGGTAAGGGGTATTGTATCTGCCACAGGTAAAGGTTACTGGAGTTGGAGATTTTGCGGTGGTGGAAATAATGGGAAAGAAGGTAAACAGTAGTGTGGGAACGGTTTTACAGACTCTGGATATTCAAGAAAGCAATGAGAAAGAATTATCAAAAAAAAAAGAAGAAAGCAAGGAGAAAGCTTTTTTGAGGTTCTTTAATGAAATCTAGAAACCAGAAAACAGGAGGCAGTAAGTAGCAAGAGAAGAAAAAGAAAGAAAGAAGAAAGAGAGATAAAAGAGGTACCTGTGCGAGGTAATCACCTACTTTCACAGCCCTTAGACATCACCATCCTAGGGTTCAAACTTTTGGCACCACAAGCTTGAAAAGAAGAAAGAGCTCCAACTTGTTGAAGAGAAAAACCCAGATTTTTTTATCATAACTTTATTCATTGTATCGTGTCCAACACCAGTCGAGTACATCCCCTTTTAAAGGCAAGAACTCAAAATAAATAAAAAAACACTTACCTAAAATAGCAACCTATAAAACAGAATATATGGAATGAGGGAGTTGTTAGAATTGATAACCAAGATATACCCCCGAGTGACCATTTTCGTTATCTTGGCTCAATCACGCACAAAGAGGGAGATATTGTAGATGATGTTGCTCATAGAATTAGAGCGGGATGGTTGAAGTGGAGAGGTGCTTCTG
>JAOXJP010212400.1:0-11854 GCA_025762735.1 Platanus orientalis
GTCTAATTCCTTTATATATAATGCATGGTCAAGTTGCTTGCTTAGGTTCGGCTCTCCCCGGTCAGGTCGGGTCCCACCTTGCACGGTAGTTGATATAGCCCGAGTGGTCAGACCAAAAAGAAAAGAAAAGAAAATAAAATCATTCATATTGAATGACCTCCTTTAATGCATCTATATTCAACATCTCAGGTAGTTTGAGGGCAACCCATGGTTTTTTTTAGTCGTTTTCTTAGGGTTACTCTGATTCTAGGGCCTCATATCCTCTGTGCTGCCCCCCCTTATGCGACACTGGGAGCCGAGACAGAGGGGGGGTATCATTTCACTTTTGGGGGGTGATGTGACATCCCCAAAAAGTGAAATGATAACCCCTTGTGTCTTGGCCCTTGACATCGCATAAGGGGGGCGACGCAGACGATACTCTCCCTGATTCTAGATGTAGCGCTGTCAAGTGGCTGGGATTCGGTCCACTCTCTTAAAAAAAAAGCCTAAGTTCTGCCCCTGCATCAGGTGTTTTGGCGCACATGTGTTACCCCCGAGGCAGGGTAGACCTTAGGCATCCTTTAGGTGGTGATGTCACCTGCACCGAACAAAAAGTGAGACGAGACACAAGGGGGGTATCATTTCACTTTTCAGAGATGTCACGTCACCCCAAAAAGTGAAATGATACTTCTCCTCTGTCTTGTCTCACAAAGAGGGTCAGCACAGGTGATATTCCCCCCAACATTTTTCTCTATTCAAAACACCACACAATAAAAATATACAACAAACCTTCTCTCTTTACGTGTGTTGCTTTTCTTTTTGACACGCTTAAACGGGCACTAGACTCTTTTAGAACCATCCATCTATAGCCCTAGATTGGACAATGGACATAAAGCAATAAATATGATTGCTTACCCACCTAAAATGGAACCAGTAATGGCATGTGACGTCTAATAGTTAAACAATATATATATTTTTTATAATGATAGTTAAACGATCTAGACGATGCCACATTTCAATATGGCATTGTCGAGCTCGCCATGTTACCAATCACAAATCACATTGGGAAATTGTCATCTCAAAATGCCTCCAAAAAATATTTCTTTTATCACATGGAAAAAATTTGTTCGGCTATATTTATCGTGAAAGGAAAAAGGCAATGTGGCCAATAGGCTAAGACTTTGTCTGATTGAAGTGAATATCAATGCCTTCTAATGAAAACAGTATGGTTTTCCAAGGAAAAAGAATGATTGTCTGTTTTGAGGGCTGGAATTAAGTATGGAAATAAGTTTTTCCTTGTGCATTAGAATGACATCAGGGGGTGAATACATCAGTGCTGGAAAGTGCCTTACACTTTTTGGGGGTGCTTGTCACTTTTCAGTGTTGATGTGTCCATCCCTGAATGCCATTCTAATACATTAGGAAAAACCGATTTCTGTACCTAATCTTTTCCGCTGTTTGGAGAGAGACCTCTAAAGTCGTGCCATTGATTGACATATGATGTGTTTTTGAATTTGATGTTTTTTATTGACCATCTACTTTTTCAACTGAACAAAATTTTGGATCCTTTTACCTCAAAAAACAAAACATGTCTATTTATAATTCAGACAGATACACTACAGATGCATTTTTATAACAGAACATTTGCTTTGTTCCAAGAGATATGATTTTCTTGCTATCTAATGAGATGGTAAATGGCTTGAATTTTATACGCTAACCTTATCCTCCTCTAACCTCCACTGAGGGTCAAACGGGCAAAAACATCAGCGTTGAAAGTGATTTACACTTTTTGGAGGGCATGTGTAAATTACTTTTGATGCTGATATGGCCACCACTTGACCTCAGTGGAGGTTAGCATCGGCATAGAAAATCTTTATCAGATAGTAAAACAACCTTAAAGCAGCAAGAAGGATAGTGTCTGCTTCCTCTTGTGGGCTAACTTCCGCTGGGGGTTAGGAGAACAGTCACATCAGTACTAGAAATGATTTACACACCCCCAAAAAAGTGTAAATCACTTTTGGTACTGGTGTGTTTGCCCCTTTAACCCCCAATGGTACAAAGGATCTTCTCTTACTGGCCTATGACCTGTTAAGGTCTTGTCTAATAGGTGGCAGGACATTATTGGAGGGAAAAGTAAATTATAATTTTTGAAAAATGCATTTCATTTTTTCCTACCAATCATCTCTTGCCACCTATTAGACAGGACCTTAACAGGTCATAGGCCGATAAAAAAAGATCCTTTATACTGTTGGGGGTTAAGGGGGCAAACACACCAATATCAAAAGTGAATTATAATTTTTGAAAAATTTAATTCACTTTTTTCCACCAATCATCTCTTGCCACCTACTAGACAGGACCTTAATGGGTTACAAGTGGCAAGGGAGGATCCGGTCTACCCCCTAGCAGAGGTTAACATATCGGGGAAAACAGATACAATCCTCCCTATTAAAGTAGATTGCCCTTTTATTGGCATTTATTCATTCTGACCAAAATGATTGATCCTAGCGGAATCTTCTACAAAGGTCGCCCCCCCCCCCCCACCCAAAGCGAAAATCACTTGTAGGTGCTGATGTTCCTGCCCCTTGACAGGGACAAAGAGGAGCGTTCATTAAGAGGAGCGGATACAATCCACTCTCATTTTGAACAAAGGAGAATAAAATGGATTCCCTGTAACAGTTTTATGGTAGTATAGCTGAAGCATCAGGATGTCGGGTGACACATAAGCAGAAAAAGTGAATCATCCAAAAAAGTGAAACACTGCCAATGTTTTTCCGCCCATGTATCATCCATCACCCTGGTGCTTTAGTTTCACTACAGTAAAACCACTACAGGAAATCTATTTTGCACGGACAGAAGCTGAAAAAAATCTGACTGGGGGTACATCTGGCAAGATGCCTGACAAAGACTACTTTAATAATCACTCGTGATGCTTCAAAGTTTAAATCCTCCATTAAGCCACTTTGTGCTGCCAACTAAGTTACCTCCTCAAATGTTCCACGGATTTATGGTCAGTTATCTGATGATTTATTATCACCGGTCTATATGAATAGATGCCACCCCAATCACTGGGATTCTCTCGCAATGGTTTAGACACATACTCCAAAAAATAGGTGCATTTGATTTTTTGGAATACATGTATACTGCATGCCATCGCAAGTAGTGCTATTAATTGGGTCGGGCTGAGATTTGCCCAAATTCAGTCTAAATTGTTCTATCTCACACAAATCCGGTCCAAACCTGAACTTAGCAAGGGGTGGTCAGCCCAAACTCAGCCCATTTTAAACCAATGGGTTTCAAGCTGAGTTTGGGCTACCCAAATTAAAACTTTTTTTTTTCAAATTTGGACTAATTTTAAGCCCATAATTACCTCTAAATACGTATTATGTGAGTTTTTTTGAACAAATGACACTTGAACTTATTTATGATAGTAAATTTGTTAAAAATGTATACATAAAACATAATAAAAGAAAATATAGATCTAATATCAATATATAAATAAAATTATTATTTGTTAACTAATTTAGACCAGATCCTCAGGTTGAACTTGAGCCTACTCAAATTTGACTTGAATAAAACTTTGGATCTAAAAGTTGGGTCAGATCTTAACCAAACTTAAAATTAGGTTGGTTCAACCTGACAATTTTTTGGGTTAGACATGTCAAATTTTGGGACCAGTGTGACCCAATTGACAGCCTTAATTGCAGACGGTCCGCAAGCAACCCTAATATTCATTATGTGACACAAAGGGTACTTTAATACAAGTGTTTATTTGTGATTCTTTCCCATGACACTTGTATTTACTAAAACACCCATGATGTCACACATTGAGTACTATTGGCGTGATATTTTTCCATTCATGAGATATTTTAAACCCTCAAGTATGATACTGTTTCTTTTCCACGAGGATTTGGTAGGACCATCTAAGGTCATCCTAAGGACTGACATATCAACACTAAAAGTGAAAAGCATCCCCAAAAAGTCTAAGTCACTTTTTCAGTGTTAATGTATCGGCCCTTAATATCAGTCCTACATTAGGTTTACTTTATGGGTCCACTTTTTGGTAATTAGGTATGATACTGTAGGTGACTGTTACACGTAGCAAATCCATACCCATATGTGTTTTTATTTTTATTTTTTATAACCCATACCCATATGTGTTTATGCATCGCTTATTAGGAAAACTCAATTAAACCCCCTTTTTTTTGTCGGATTAGAAGAGAAAAGCACACGAACACAACTTCTAGTTCTATCCATTTGGGCCCACGAGCTCAACACTTTTTTCTACTTTTGGAGAGATGCGGATCCTCCATTGCGCTCCAATTCGACCATCTTTCCACCCCGAATCTATCTTTAAGAAACCCTTTCATCTCCATCGTTTCTCTCATTTTTGGTGCGCTTTTGCTGTTTCCCTCCGATATTTAGAGGCAAGATCAGCTTTTCCCTGTCTGGTTGATATTGTGTTCTTAAGAAATTGTTGTTTTTATCAACAAAAGAGTCAATTTTGCCATCTGGGTAGGCGAGATTTTTTTATTCTGCTAGTGGGAGGTTTGGGAAATGGGATCTAGTGGTGACTTTGATCCAAAAATAAGTTCTTGCAACTGGGTTTTGTGTTGAAGGATTGGAAGGGGAGGAGGATGAAGGGGGGCAAAGATGAGGAGAAGATCATGGGCCCTTTGTTTCCTAGGTTTCATGTTAATGATACAGAGAAAGGAGGGCCAAGGGCACCTCCAAGGAACAAGATGGCCCTCTATGAACAGCTCAGTGTTCCTTCGCAGAGGATCAATTCTGGGTTGGCGTCAACGTTGCCTCTTCCGCCCAACAACGCCGGCTCCTCGGTTCACTCGGCCTCTTCGAGCCAGGTGGGTTTCAGATTTTTTGTGGAGTATTTCTTATAAGGTCATGAACTTACAAGGGTATATATTCCTTGTATCTTTGCTAATGGGGTTAATTAAGGGATTTAATGTTAGATTGCTTACTGGGTTCAAAGGAATAGTGATATTTTTGATTGTTTTGTTGTGATTTTATTTCTGCATGTTATTTTGAGAATAACCATGTCTTTAATTTGATACCTTGTGCTATTTATGAGTCGCTTTTGAGCAATAGAAGCTTGGTGGATTGTTTTGATTGGTTTCAATTGCAGTTGCTAGAACAACTAATGGGTATACTGTGCACATTAAGAATTAGATTTTGAGGAGGGAATTGTTTGAGTTTAGGTGTGATGGTAGGGTATATCTGTATGATTGTCTGTTAGGAGGCTCTTTTGGGATGTACAGTTTCTGTCTCCTGGTTGTTTTTGAGGCGCCATGTAATGTTTGTACAGTTTTAGGGACTTTCTTGTCCCTGCTACAATATTTTTCTTTCTCTTGCTTTATCAAAAATAAATAAATTAATAAATAAAAGATTGTCTGTTATCTGTGACTTTCAAATAAAACAGTATTCTTTAGTTCCTTCTTTGATTTTGGAAGTCATTTTGAGTTTAGTTCCACGTCTTTGATTTGCTGCCCGTTGTATTGTTGAAGTATTTTGAAGAAGTAAAGGATTAATTTACACTCTTTTTTAGTTTAATTTATTTTTAAATAAGTTCACAAATTGTCGCCACAGTTCATTTTTATTGGCTTTGATGTTAATTGCTGCCCTTTTTTTTTTTTTTTGACAAATTTCTGTTTCATTGATTTTTTAAGGTAGCATTTTGCTTGAGAATAACCTGTGTTCTGAATTTGCTGTTGCTTATCAAATGCTTTTGAGGGAAAGGACAGGAATTCTTAATGAGTTCTGTGAGTGTTGAACTGTTTCCAGGATGCAAAATCCATCATTTGCGGCTCTGTGCTGATCATGGATGATTTTTGAGGGAAAGTATACCTTTTTGTCTTTCCCCCTCTTGGTTGCTGCATCTATTTTCCATGTCAACAACATTGATGTTATTTCCAATTAATAAACTTTCCGCTACTACATGTCATTGTCTTTTATTGTCCCTGATTGCAATGTGTGATTTGTGGCTTTAGGGTGGAGACCGTAAAAGGAGTGTGTTTTCCCCCCTTTACATTTCTCATCCTACTCCTGCCCGTTTGCCCGAGAAGCATCAGTCTTGTTCTTCTGATGGGGTGAATTTGAATGCAACAATGGATGTTGAGTGGAAATCCATGAAAAATGCAAGTTATCGAACAATGAATGCTACATTAACTCCTGAATTCAATATGTCCCACCCACATGACTTCTCTGACTTGAATGATTGTCAAAAGAAGCTTGTAGATGAGGACGATGTCAAAGTGCCAACCTTTGTCAACCTGGTGGTTACTCCTCGTTCTAGTAAGAATTGTCCTGTCATGGACAAGGAAAGAGTCACTCCATTCAGCCCAACTCATCCTGGTTGTTCTACAGTCATCCTAGGGAACAGTCTGCTGAATACTGCAGCAGCTACCAGTAGTTTGTCAGTGCAAACTCAGAATTCTCGTGATAAGCATCCAAAACAAACCAGCACAGCAGCTCAAAGGGCAAGGCAACAGGCAAGAAACCACAGTGAGGAGAATCTGAAAGGGTCTGTTACAAGCAGGGACTGTGCAGAAAAACCTGCATCCCATCCATCAACTAGAGAAAATATTACTGAACCCTTGGAGCATGCCAATGGGTCTGTAAATCAAGGACGTCCAAGGAGTCTGGAGGATGATTTCAGGAGAGTGTGTGATACTGATAGAAGCTTTCATCGGGAATCTAGATCTGGCTTCTTTCAAGTGAACACTGCCTGTGGTGATGGTGTTTCGATTGAGTCCATGGGGGTAGAAAAGGGACCAAGGGTTCAAAGTGAATCATGTTCCAGAGCATCACGTGGAGGTAGTCACAGAAGCCCTGATGAGGCTGAAAATGGTAATGAGTACCGTGAAAACAATTTTCATAGGTCATTACAAGTTGGAGATGTGGACAGAAATGATGATGTCTCTGAGACCTCCATGGTGGACTCTATATCAGGCATGGATATATCTCCTGATGATGTTGTAGGAGTGATAGGACAGAAGCATTTCTGGAAAGCGAGAAAAGCAATTGCCAAGTAAGTACCCATGCCCATTAATCTTGTTTCTTATGAATTGGCACTATTAAATTTAAGGATGTTACTCACACGAAGCTGTCAACATATTTCAAAACTGGGACACACATTGAAGTTTCCCATATAGTTGTCCTGATCTGAATTTATATACATCTTAACTATATCTGTCATAATCTTCTTGTCATGAAGAGTACCAGGCATTGAACTGTTGTTTGTTCTGACATGAACTTTTCTGAAGTCCAAGCTTCTCTATATAACTAAGATTGAATATGCCATATATTACATTGAAACTAGAGTAGGCTTTCAAGAATAGCTTGTATGTCCATTTTGTGTCATCTTACCAAATCTAAGGCTATCTGTTCTTCCACCATGAGAGGGACTGATTGGGATTGTTTGAGCAATTCACATATTGCCTCTTGCTGCATCTGTTTTCCTTCATGTACATGTTATGGCACGGGGTATATAGGAAATGTGCCATCAGTACTAATCTCAATTAGAATTGAACTGCCTTTTTTTTTTTTTTCTTTCTAAAATAGCGTTCCTTCAACATCTGCTTCTGCCTTGAGCTTTCTTAAACCGTAATAGCACTGAGTCTCCTGCTATGGGGGAATTTGCAGGATGGAGCTGTTTTGTGATGTAAATCTACTATTTTATGGGTTCTTTTTAATTTTTATGTTGGAACATTCCTGTTCTTAGTGTGCTGCTCGTCTTCTCTTTCTTTTATTTTTTCCTTCCCTTTCTAATTTTTTCCCTTTTTTCTTTTATTGCATAAAAAAGAAGGTTGTTGAACATCGTAAGAACCAAGTCACTACTGTTACCGCCCTATGTTTTCTTCTTTGTTTTGGGGATTGGTTCACTTTTTTTTTTCTTTTTCATTTTCTTAATCTTTGTTACATATAAATTATGTTCGTGTATGATCAATCAGTTTTTTCTCCCACTCTGCCTTTTTGGTCTGTGTGTGTGGATGGACTACTTGTTGTCCATGTAAGATCTCAGTAACTAGCAGCTTTTCAAGTTATTGTTTTTACTTTGATGATAATTATGAGAAGGAAAAAGGAGAAAAAGGAAACGAAGAAGCACTAGGAAGAGATTTTCGTTACGTAATAAGATCTTGATCCTTCATAATTGAGATTGTCCATGTGCCTGTCTTTTGTCATAGTCTGCTTTCTTTAAAAATAAAAATAAAAAACGTTTTCAGGGACTTTTATGCTATTGGTTTGATTATGAAGAGAGAAGGAGCTTCTTATTGGGCTTGGATATTAAAGGATCTATTTGATTGGGGGCTTAAAATATTTGATGAATCCTACTCCGATCAAAGTCATCAATAATGGAGACTTAGTAAGGAATAAGGGGAAAGAGAGTTGGGCCTCAATTCGGTTTTTACAAGGAGATTTAGTTTAAGGTGGTTCAAGGCTTTGGGAATGTGATTCCTAGAGTGGTAGATTGTTGTTCCAGTTTGGCTGTCTTTTTTTATTTATTTATTTTATGAATAACGAAATTTTATTGATAAGGAAAAAAGAGAATACAAATAGAATACAACAAGAAGTAGCAAAGGATCACACTACATATCAAGGGATCTTAAAGAAGAGACTAATAGTTACCAGAGCGAGAAGCGAAAGCGGGAAGCAATGCGAAATCAAGAAGCTGGCTATAGCGTTCCCTGGGTTGTTCCTTTGTCTGTTTGCTAGCATTCCTTATGCCGGCTATATCTTTTTGCCCTTGGGTTGGCTAATAAATTACCTTTTCAAAAAAAAAAAAGTGAAAGCGAGAAGCAGGAATCGGGAAGCAAGGCTAAATGAAATTTTTTTTTTAGAGGAGGGGTAATTAAATTGTTGGGAAGTGAGAAGCAAAAAATGATAATAAAATAATTAACCTTAAGTTATAATCAATAATTTCAACTACAATACAATAAAGTGAATAAACTTAAAGAAAGTATAAAAAAATATATCCAAGGAGGGAGGCTTATCTAGAGAATCTCTCTTGTAGGGAGGTGGCTAGGGAGGATTTAAGAAGAATCTCCATCATGGAATAAATTAAATGGAAATGAAAGTCTAAGGCTCATTGGTTGAAGGAAGGTGATAACAACACAAAATTCTTTCACAGGGTGGCAACTTGTAGGATAAATATCAATTATATTTCTAAACTTCGCATTGGAGATGATTTTGTTGAAGAGGAGACTGTTATTCAGAATTATGTGGTGCGCTTTTTCAAAGATCATTATGCGGATTCAGGTTTTCGTCATCCCAAGCTGGATGGAATGAAATTTCTTTGTTTGAATGATTTAAGTAGGGATTGGCTCAAAAGACCCTTTTTGGTGGAGGTAAAAAACGTAATTTGGGGATTTGAGGGGGATAAAACATCGGGGCCTGATGGATTCTCTATAGCTTTTTATAAAGTATGTTGGGAGGTTGTGAAAGAGGACCTCATGAAAACAATTGAGGACTTTGTTCGAGAAGAGTACTTGGACTACCGGAGTAATGCCATCTACATCTCCCTCATTCTGAAAATGGCAGGGCGACAAGAATCAGTGATTAGAGAGTCACCGCCCTATAAGCTTGGTGGGGAGTGTTTATAAAATCACATCCAAGATCTTGGCAGATCAGCTGAAATCAGTTCTTCATATGGTTATTTTTGGCTTCCAAGGGGCTTTATTGGAGGAAGGCAAATTCTTGATGGGGTATTGATTGCTCATGAAGGTATTGATTCTATCTGTAAAGAAGGGTCTATTGGAATTCTATGCAAGTTAGATATTGAGAAAGCCTACGACAGGGTGAATTGGAAGTTCCTTGATTATATGATGCAAATGATGAGATTTGGGCTAAGATGGAGAAATTGGATGAAAAAATGCTATGACTCGGTGTCTTTTTCTATTCTTCTAAATGGAGAATCTGTGAACTATTTTAAGAGTTCAAGGGGGTTGCAGCAAGGAGATCTTCTATCTCCATTCATTTTCTTGATTGTGGCTGAGGCTTTTGGGGTGATGCTTGCTAAAACTTCCAAGGCGGCTTGCTTGATGGAATCCCAATCCGTAGAGATGAAGTTGTGGTCTCTCACTTTTAGTTTGCAGATGACACTTTGATATTATGTTGGGGCTCTGTGAATCAAATGCGTATCCAAAGATGTGTAATCAGATGCTTTGAACTGGTGTCAGGTCTTAAGATTAATCTATCCAAAAGAAAAATGTTTAGAGTGGGTGAAGTGCCCAATCTGGAAACTATGGCCGCGATTTTGTGTTGCTAGGTGGACTCTCTTCCATCTTCTTATCTAGGCCTTCTCTTAAAGACTTCTTTCAAAAGAAAGGAATCTTAGACCCTGGTTCTCAATTGAATCCCAAAAAAAAACTCACTTGCTGGAAGGGCATGCATTTATTGAAGGGGGAAAATCTTACGCTTATTAAGTCTTTGCTCTCTAGCTTTCCTACTTTCTATTTATCTCTCTTCTTGATCCCATCATTGGTCGTGGATCAAATCGAGAAAATGCAAAGACAATTCTTATGGGAGAAGTGGAAAGATCCAGAGGGTTTCCATTTGGTAGCCTGGAGGGATGTCTGTCTTTTGGTAAAGCTTGGTGGGTCGTGTATTAGAAGAATCGAGGATTTCAATCGTGCACTCCTAGCTAAATGGTTGTGGAGATTTAGGATGAAAGAGAATAATTTCTTCTGGTAAAGCCTGGTGGGTTGTGCATTAGCAGAATCGAAGATTTCAATTGTGCACTCCTAGCTAAATGGTTGTGGAGAATTAGGATGGAAGATAATAGTTTGTGGAAGAGAATAGTTTCTTCCGGTAAAGCTTGGTTGGTTGTGCATTAGAAGAATCAAGGATTTCAATCTTGCCTCCTAGCTAAATGGTTGTAGAGATTTGGGATGGAAGAAATTAGTTTGTGGAGAAGAGTCATTGCCAAGAAATTTAGCTTGACAAATAAATAGGAAACAAGTTTATGGAGAGGTATTTATATGGAAATGGAATGGTTTAAGGAAGTTGTTGTTATGATCATAGGGATAAGTCCAAGACACCTTTAGTAGATGAAGTCCCTCTCATCTTCAACATAGCCATTAACAAGTATGCTTCGGTGCATGACTATTGAAACTCCAATGTGGTCCCACATGGTTGGAATGTTCAACTTAGGCATGCTTTGAATGATTGGAAAATGGACCAAATGGCCAGCTTTATGGGCTATGTATAGTATTGGAATCCAGAATTGGAGAGGGAGGATAAAAGAAGATGGATTCTTGGAAAGGATGGTAACTTCTCGTTGAAATCTTCATATGGGACTTTGGTGAACAGGGTGGAGGGGAACCTTAATTGGAAAGGGATATGGAGCCTTAAAGCTCCATCCAAAGTTCTTTTCTTCATTTGGACAGCTTTGAATACCCAGATTCCCACCTCGGATTTTCTTCAAAGGAGGGGGCCTCATTCTCCCCAAGATGTGCCGTTTGTGCAAAAGAAATGCTGAATCCGCCAACCACATTCTTGTATATTGCCCTTTTGAGTGCAAGATATGGGATGCTATTCTTCTTGAAGCCAATGTTTCATGGGTCAGCCCAAACAATTGTTCATCCTTTTTTTCAGCAATGGTACTACCCCCATCAAAGCACAAAAAGGGCGTGGTCTTGTGGCGGTTATTCATGCTAGTTGTTTGGTAGTCGATTTGGATTGAAAGGAATCATCGGATTTTCGAGGATTTTGCAGAACCTTCTTATATTATTCTTTGAAAGCTAAAGAGTTGTGTTTCCTTTGGGTCGTAAATTGTAAGGTCTTTGAGGGTAGGACTATTATAGATATTAGAAGTGGGCTAATATTGTAAGAGGTGATACCCCCTTTTAGCCTTGTCCTGTTG